>JAWMCH010000137.1:17500-24224 GCA_033675125.1 Athetis lepigone | reverse complement strand
GTGAATTCATCGCACGTTTTGGAACGCAGCCCTAGTAGTAGTAGGTACCTACCGAAAAAGTACGTAAATAAATATGCCCTAAAATACTAAATTCAAGTTATCACAATGGTGCAATTGTATGCCAGGCCGAAAAACCGCTTAAATTTATAAGTATGCCTTTTTTCCTCCCACGACACTATTCCCAACCACTGCAACTCCTGAAAGCCAGAATCAACAGTGGAGTCCGCCAGAAAAGCGCCGAAACAATGATGCTCGACGAGTCCCGGAGAAACGATTCAACTGTGGGATCCCGCAACGAAATTAACCAGAAAGAACTGCGGAGGAGTAAGAAAAATAAATATTTCCACTTCCCTCCATAACAAGCAGGAGACAAAACAGAACTAGGCCAATGGTGCCGATTCTCTTGTGCACAAACTAACGTAAATTTAAGTTAAGTGCATCTTTCTCTTTCCATTTCTCAAAGAAAAGGACAGAAGATACATTTTAGTTTAATCCTGTCAAATTAGACAGCGCCTGATGAAAATTGACGTATATTTAGACGCCATGTTTTTAAATTGCGTCTAAATTATCTATGGAGTGTCTAAATTTGACAGGACTTAACTAATATTTGATCTTCTGTCCTTTTCATAATTAATAGGAAAGAGAAAGATGCACCTAACTTAAATTTACGTTAGTTTGTGCACAAGAGAATCGGCACCAATAGGCACAAAGGGGCAATCACAACTGGGGGTCGCCTAGATTGTCTAGCACCACGGAATACAGTTTGTAATAAAATTACTGGGTCCTAAAACTGTTATGCTACGTTTACATTCAGCCCATGCCGCTGCCCCTCGCACTGCCGGCAATAATTCCCTAAATATTGCCGCAGCAGGATCGAGAGAAGTGTGTGTTTACATACTGCCCTACCACTCACTTCGCTTTCAAGTTTCGGCAATGGCAGACGTCGAAATAATCACAGCGGCCGCGCTGTCTCTTTTTGCGATAGGTACATAATTATGTTCGATGTTTAAAAAGATATATCGAATACAAAAAAAACCGGCCAAGAGCGTGTCGGGCCACGCTCAATGTAGGGTTCCGTAGTTTTCTGTCCGTTACAATAAGTGTTCCCACTTATAAGTTAAAAAATGGCTACTTGTTACATTGACATACTAAGTATGCAGAAATTATTTTGTACCTTTTGAAACCTACGGGCCAAAAGTTAGAGGAAAGAGGAGAAAGGAGGACGCTTTGATTTTTTCTTTTGGAGCAATATTTCCGAAATTATTGACATTATCAAAAAATGATTATAGTAACCCCCTAAAATAATAAAAATTGGAAAAAAAATATTTATTAGGGTAGTCTATATGTAAATATAGGAAGTGTTTTTTTTTTATTTTGACCCTACCGTGTGATATATTATTGGATAGGTTTAAAAATGAATAGGGGTTTACTAAAATAGTTTTTTTTCTGTTTCCAGTAATTCTAAGAAACTAATAGTATTCTCGTTGCTCCATTCGAACGGCATTTTGGATGATAATTTATAAAGAAAAGCGAACGTCTTTCTCCCTCAAGCGCTCCGCGAGTACTGAGCGTCGGAGCTGAATGTAAACACGCACTGTCGCTCGCGCTGCCGGTCCTTTGACTTCCGCACAAAAAACCGCCATTTCGGGGAGCGCCGGGCAGCGCGAGTGGCAATGGCAGGGGCATGAGAAGTATCGCGTTTACACAATCGTCATGCCCACTTCCCTGCCCACTTCCCTGCTCACTACGGCTGAATGTAAACGCGGTATTATAGGTATGCCTGCTGTAACACTTGGAATCATGTATATATAAATGGTGCTGATGCCACGCGTCATGCTCGTGAACGGGCGCTGTCAGTTGAGATGGGTCATCTCTTAACTGCCATGACTTTTTATTTTAATTTTGTATTTGTTTATTTTGTTACATACTTACATTGTTTTCACATGTAGAAGCAACAAAAAGAAAATGTAACCAAGATTTTGTAAAACATGATTTTTTAAAAGAGTGTCCGAGGAGTTTCTTGACTATTCTTCTCCATAGAGATCTACGTTTTGGAACAGGCAATAAGCGTCACTTTTCTTTTCTGACTAACCGACCGACTCTTTTGACAATTCATAAGTACCTGTAAATGTGTGAAAGCGAAATAAATGCTTTGGGAGTTTGACGAAAAAGCGCGGGAAACTTCAAGCTTGGTGGACGCGTCCTTTTTGCGATAAGATTTTAAAATAATTTTTCATTTATTAGGATCAGTTAAACCATTAGTTTTAGTCTCATATTTTCATTTATTTTTAATTTAATAGTTTAGTTCATTGAAATATTCTTCAGTAGGTAAGTTTTTTATTCATTACGTAGTTGGTAGCATGAGCGACCCGCCTGACCCGGGGGGCTTTGTCCCCCCGGCAGGCAATTTTGTCACAATAACTGCGTCCAATGAATCGGGGATGGAAACCGATGGGTCGTCTTCGGCCCGTAATTTAAAAAGAAGCCGTGTGCATGTCTGCAAGCACTGTAATAAGCGTCGTCGTACACGCAAACACGGATCCGAGTCTTCGGGTTGTGGTTGCACAGAAACTACTTTTATAGCCGAGACAGAAAAAAAAATGGTAACAACAAGTATAGAACCTAACACAATTTCGGCAAATCCTGCTGCCTCTTCCTTGCCTGTTCCTCTGACCCACATTGGCAGAAAACTATATGAAAAGTCGGACAGCGCGCCGTATGTAATACACGTTCAAAAAACGCAACTTTCTCCAGATGATGGCACCACGCTGCACCCAATCACATTCGGTAAATTTTTGAAATTCAACGCCTTCCAGAGTATTATTAACGGCAGTGTAAAAAAAATTGGCCGTAACAAAATTTCCATAGCATTCTCTAGTTTTCTGGACGCTAATTCTTTCATTACAGACAAACGTCTGGACACTTACAATTATAAAGCTTTTATTCCAACTTTCAATGTTACGAGAATGGGTTTAGTGCGTGGTGTACCTGCAGAGTGGTCTCCAGAGGAAGTTATTGAGAATATTACGGTGCCCATTGGATGCGGTCCAATTTTAAAAGTTAGGAGACTTAATTTTAAAACAATAGTTGATGGTTCAACCGTTTGGAAACCATCTCAGTCCATAGTTATAACTTTTGATGGACAGGTGTTACCAAAACGAATTTTCATGTGCTATAATGCATTACCTGTAGATTTATATATTTTTCCTACTGTACAATGTTTTAATTGCTGTCGTTATGGTCATACCAAACTTCAGTGCAGGTCCAAACCTCGCTGTTATAAATGTGGTCAAGGTCACACTGGGGACAGCTGTGATATAGAACCAGAAAATGCATCTTGTTGTCTTTGTTCCGGGTGCCATTTTGCAACCAATAAGTCATGCCCAGAATTTTCCAGGCAAAAATCTATAAAAACACATATGGCACAAAGCTCAATTTCATATGCAGAAGCCTCAAAATTACATCCCCCTGTTACTAAATCGTATGCTGATACTCTTTTATCATCTCCATCCAAAAACTTTTCCAACATCCCATCAATATCTTCGCCTAATATAATACCTGCATCTAGCAGTTAAAAAGACTGTCTTTCTCAAACCACGTTCTCCTCCCAAATCTGTACAAGGCTATAATAAAGAGGCTCACAATGCCATTATTAAAGATTATGACATTCCTCAACCATCAAATGGTTGTGCTATTACTAATAATTTTAATAAGGATGAAAATGAAACTAATTTTTCAATAAATGATTTTCTTTCTGCATTACATAAACTTCTTTCACAGTTCAACATTTCACCGTCCAACGATGCCCCTTCTTTAAATTTTTCTCAATCCATTCATAATGGACAACACATCAAACATTCTCCAGTGGAACTGCCGCAGTCTGGTAAACAAAAAAAGTGATGTCATATATCTGTTAAGCAAGTTTGAGCCATTTGCCTTTGCCTTAGCAGAGACATGGCTCAAACCTCATCATATATTTAAAATCAATGGTTATTCAACCATAAGAGAGGATAGATCTGATGGGTATGGTGGTGCAGCTATGCTTATCAAGAATTCTATCCCATTCTCCATCATTACATTACCTCCTCATAGTGAGGAGATTTCAGTTGTAGCAATAAAATTGTATCACACCTGTCTTGTATCTATTTACATTCCTCACCCTTCTTCTCATTTACTTCAAGAGATGAACAATCTCATTTCATTTCTGCCTAAGCCACTTTTAATATTAGGGGACTTTAATTGTCATCATCAATCATGGGGATGTTCAATTTCAAATAGTTATGGGGATGAATTACTAGAAATAATAGACCTACATAACTTATGCATTTTAAACACAGGATCTGTCACACGCCGCTCAGAACCTAATCAGAATCAAAGTGCAATTGACATTTCCATCTGTTCTCCAAACTTAGCTTCTACATTAACCTGGCATACTCTAACCTCCACTTATGGTAGTGACCACTTTCCAATAGTAATTTCTTATCCTCTTTCCAAATCAAAGCCATCAGTACGGAGATCTAACTTAAAACATAAACTGCCTGACAAAACTAATAATGACTGGGACAATTTTAGAAACATTGTTGACAGAAAGTTATCCTCCTTACCAGTAATTTCTGTTGGTAATGAAAATAGTTGTGCTGAAGCCTTGGCGCACATATTAATTGCAGCAGCTGATGAAGTTTTCCCTGTAAAAAATAACAATATTAATTCAATTCCTTCTCCTCCTTGGTGGGACTCTGAATGTACAGAAGCAATTAAAAAACGCAATGAGGCTGAACACAATTATAACCTCGACATGTCTGATATTAATTATGATATCTTTTCTAACATAAGTATAGAAACTCGCAAACTATTCAAAAAGAAAAAATTTGAAGGCTGGCGTAACTTTTGTACGTCGATTTCACCGAATACTCACCCTACTATTGTTTGGAGCAATATCCGTAGATTTAGGTCCATTTATAAGAACCTTCGACTATTCCTGACACTTTATCAAATGAGTTTTTAATTAAATTAGCGCCGCCATGGGTTCCGGAGGCTATTAACCATAACGTTTCTCGGTCTCCAGTCAATAACCAAATCACCCACGAGCCGTTAGATCTTCCATTCTCTCTCACTGAAGTTAAGACTGTTATCCATAACACTAAAGATTCTGCCCCAGGTATAGACGGTATTCCATATTCCTTTTTTTCTCATCTAAACGATGATGTTACTCTGTTATTATTTAGAACTTATTAATTCTATAATGAATACAGGAAACATCCCTGTTAAATGGAAACGTCAAATGGTGTTACCATTTCTTAACCAAATAAAACACCATCTGAGGTTTCTTCATATCGTCCCATAGTTTTTGTCTTCAGTTCTCATGAAATTAGCAGAATACTTAATTAAAAACCGTCTAGAATGGTATGTTGAAAGCAAGGGTCTATTAGCAGAATCTCAATATGGCTTTAGAAAAGGTATAAAAGTACCGCTGACTGTATAAGTATTTTAACATCCGATATTCGATTATCCTTTTCTAATAATCAGTCTACCATTGCAGTTTTTTTAGATATCGATGCAGCTTATGATAATGTTATATTATCAGTTTTACAAAATAAATTAAACACTTTAAAAGTTCCATTGAACCTGTGTCGAACTTTATTATTAAGATCTTATCTGAACGCTCAGTTAACATGTTAATTGGAGATCAGGAGGTATCTCGTCTAGTATCGAGAGGTCTCCCACAAGGTTCTGTGCTCAGTCCCCTTTTATACAATATTTACACTTTTGATTTAGATTCGGCCCTAAATAACCAAGTTAAAGTTCTTCAATATGCTGATGACTTATTATTATATTCTTCTAATCATTCTATTGAACAAGCTAGGTATGCTATCAATTCTGCTTTAACTACCTTAGAATCATGGTTAAGTCTCAATGGTTTAGATTTATCCACATCTAAAAGTGCAGCCATTCTATTCACTCGAAAGAGAAATGTTCCTTTAATAAATCTTATATTTAAGAATACAACTATTCCGGTTAAAGATAAATTTAAATATCTGGGGGTAATCTTAGACACAAAGCTAAATTGTGCTCCCCACTGTGAATACGTAGTTAATAAATGTGAAAAACACTTAAACATGTTAAGATGCCTTACGGGTGTATGGTGGGGTGCACATCCTTTTTCTTTAAAGTTAATTTATATATGCTATTATCAGAAGCGTTCTGGACTATGGACTGTTTATTTTGGACCTGGTAGCATTACCGCATTTAATAAATTGGACCGCATCCAATCTAAAGCTTTACGCATTATTTCGGGTGCCATGAAATCTAGCCCCATTAATGCATTACAAGTTGAATGCGAGGAAGCCCCGTTATATCTTAGGAGGCAATTCCTTTCCGATAAGTATTTATTCCGGATTATTCAGTTTTCAAATCATCCTCTCATACCCAAACTAAACTCTTTAGTGACGCATATCGAATCCTCAGATTACTGGTCTCATAAACGTGCTCCTTGTTTAGTTATAAGCTACAAAAAGATCCTGTCTCTTTCTTCTCCCACTCATCATTCCAATAAACTCCCCATATTTAACAGTAGTTATGAAAGTTTGCAATTTAGTCCGGACCTAAAATAAGATTGTGTAGTAAGTCTGACCCCTATTGTCAATTTAGTTTTAATAATTTTCTCGAAGAACACTCTGAGTACCAACATATTTACACAGATGCAGCCAAGCGCTCTCCGACGGAT
>JAWMCH010000137.1:0-12500 GCA_033675125.1 Athetis lepigone | reverse complement strand
GGGGAACAGTTTGTCCTTAGTAATTAAGTCGTTAAGATTTTCAGTTGATCCTCAATAGAGGTGTTAATAGTATAAGTGGGGTAATATCTTGTATAAATAAGATTTTCGACTGTAAAGGGGTCTACTGATAAAAATATGCACTTTTGTCAATAAAAAGTTTTTTGACCAATATAAAGGGGTTCGCTGGACTACCACACAGATGAAACGGCCACTATCGGGTGGGTGGGGGGGGGGCAAATTTTTGAAGTTCTACAGCTCGGATCAGCGCGTGCAAGGTGTCAAAAGACGCGGCTCGGCACGGGCTGTAGGACTGCGCAGAAAACCGAAAAGCGCTACGAAGAAATTTATGGAAAACGGTCAAAAAAACCGTTTTTTAGGTCAAAATATTAGAGAAAATTGAAAATTTTTGCAAGTTTCCCTACAGTCAGCGGTGCAAAATGCGGTGCGGAGTGCGGGCACGGAAGGTAAGTATCTTTGCAAAAATTTTGAGTTAAATCGAACGAGCGGTTTTAGAGATAGAAAATTTTGAATAAAAAATTTAGAAAAAGATGGTTTTTCGTGAAAATCGGGAAATCCAACGAGTGCCGGTCTGTCGTAATATGTCTGAACGCTATCGATAGACAAGTCTAGCTTGTATCAGCAGAAAACTGCGTCAAAAACGGTCAAAAAATGTTCAAGATATTTTTTTTTTTTTTTTTTTTGGGGAGTGGGAAATCATCAAATGACTTCTCCCGCCATGGGGCGGGAGGGCGTGTCAGACTTTTACTGACTAAAACCCACTCATGTTCCTTCGGTTGCTCTTTATGTTCCGGAGTCACAGTAACCATTATAAACATTCTGCAACCCCGGCAGGCATTGGCCCTGTTGGGCCCCTTCCTACGCTGACTCTCCCTGAGGGGCGCGAACACTAACGCGCCGCCGCAATGGGGCCATTACTGGCATTCCATTGCGGCCTCGGTAGTCGCGGCGGCAGCGGCGGACGCGGCAGCAGCGGGGACGTTGGGAGCCGTGGCGGCAGCGGGATCGGCGAAACGATCGGCGGCAGCAGCGGGAGCGGCGGGGGCGGCGGCAGAGGGCTTCCGGCCCTTTCCTCTGGTCCTGGTGGGTGGGGCGCAAGCCTTGCCCCCAGCCCGGTGATCGGCCGGCTTGCCGGCTGCCGCACATACGAAGCAGTGCGGCGCGGCGGTGCACGAGCCGGCCTTGTGACCGGGCTGACCGCAGCGGAAGCAGTCGCCGCTGCGGTCTACCTCCGAGGTGCAACGGACACCGACATGGTGTCCCACCTGGCACCTGAAACACCTCAGAGGCCTGGGCTCCAGCAGCTTGACCTGCGCCGAAGTCCAGTCTCCGACCAGTAGTCGGCTGCCTTTTCCCGCGATCGCTTTTGCCGCCGGTACGGGGCTACTCACGATGACCGCTCCCAGCCCGGAGCGGTCCAAAGCGGATGGCGCCCACCCGCACATCGCTAGCGGGACAGCCCCCCACTTTGGCGACGGCGGCCACCAGTTCCTCCTCTGTGACGGAGTCGTCCAGGCCGGTGACGCGCATATCAATGCGCATGGTGGGCCTGGACACTCGTACCTCTTCCGCCTGGAGGGACTCCCGCAGCCTTTCGGCCAAGGCATCGGCGACGGGGCCGCTGGTCGCCCCCGGGACCTCCAGCATGCGGGCTCCGGTCGCCGTGACTCGGAGCCGCAGACCTTCGGTCACGCCGACCTCAGCGAGGTTGACCGCTGCCTTAGCCTTCGAAAGGACTGCCGCGTATGTGACGCCCTTTTTTACCGCGTCCGGCTGCAGGGTTAATACTACCGCTGCAGACTTAGGGGCGCGGAGCCTGGCCGCGAGGCTCTTGGCCTTGCGGCGCTCTTGCCGCCGCTGCCCGATGTTTGGCGGCCCTGGCCACCTTAGCCGCCTTTTTCCCCTCTCCGACGACTTGCCACCGGGCTCAGCGGAGCTTCGGCAATCGGGGGAGGAGGAGGAGGCGACGTGGGACACTGTGCAGCCGCACTCGCTGCGGGTGCCCCCACCACTTTGGGCTTTGCCGCCTTGCCCTTCTTGGTTGGCGTGGCCTTCTCCTTCGCCGGCTCCGGTTGCAGCGGCACGCATTGTCGTCCCCGCCACTGGAGCCGCGGCCACCGCGGCAAAGGTTGCCGTTGGCCCTGCCGCCGGCGCCACCGGGGCCCGCTCGACTAGCCGCGAGCGGGGGCCGAGGGCAATGCCTTCCAGCACCGAGAAACGGCGCTGGAGATCCGCCAAGGCTTGGAGCACGTCCTTGAGCTCCGTTTCCTTGGGCTCAGCGAGAGACGCGCGTCCCCCTGGAGCTGGCCAGGTCCGCGCGCAACTGGACGTTCTCCTCTCGGAGCGCCTTCATGTCCGCCCGCATTGCGGCCAGCTCCCTTTCGACCTGTGTGGGCTCCTGGGGACTGTTGGCCTCCGCCCGCATTGCGGCCAGCTCCTTTTGGCCTGTGTGGGCTCCTGGGGCCTGCTGGCCTCCTTCGCCGCGGCCATAATAACATCGTAGGCTCGGCCATGGCCTTGTCTTTGGAGCTTTTGCTCTTCTTCAAGGCCACCGTCGTCAGTGCCTCACCCCACCAACTTCGCCAGGTCGACCGCTTGCTCCCCCCTCGAGCTCCTTGCGGCGGCTGGCTCATCCCGTGGAGCTGGCGCAGAAGCGCTCCGGGGGTGACGCCCCTCCAGGGCGAGCCTTTCGGCTCGCTGCGCAGCCTCCTGCGCTGGGAGCTTACGCCCCCCCTCCTCCAATCGGCCCGCACCCGCCTGCTGGTGGGGATTTTGGGAGCCGGAGCCATCGCCTCACTGTCGGAGGACGACGACGCGCCCTCCGACATTGTCCGCTTCCTGCTGCGGTCTCTCCGCCCACGCCTCGGGCTCTCTGAGCTCGAGCTTTCTGAGCTCGGGCACAGCTTCGCCGACCGCACTTCCTTCCTTCTCTCCTTCCTCTCTTTTTTAGTTTTCCTTAGTTTAGTGTCCATACTTGATCCCACGAGTATGGGGGATTTAAAATGTACACCCAGGGCAACCCCCTGTCCCTGGGCAAGTGTACATTTATAACCCAACCAGAGGGTCCACCGGTTCCCTGGCTGGGGGTGCGCTAAAAAGACTGATGCGCCATCCATAATAGATGACACTACTCCTCAGCCATTCGTACCTTCGCCACGCACCAGAACTTGGTATTAGAGGTAATTTTTTATAGAGGTTGTCTACCTCGCGGCCCGGGCGGTTAAGCCAAGGCCCTCGACCCCCGTCGAAAGTCAGAGACATGACCGTAACAGTCTTCGGGGCTACGAGATCAACGGGGGCAGCTAGGGATGACGACCCCCAGCTGCCTGCTCTGCGGCAGGGTGAGTGCACGCAGAGCCCGTTTCCCGACTCCAACACACACTGCCCTCTGCTACTCAGAGGGACAGGTGGTGGAGTCCTCCGCGACAGAATATTGGCAAGTGGGCAACGAGACCCCACAGGCACAACGTACCCAATGACGAGTCGTTGCCCACCTCCCAGGGTGCACCGTCCCTCGGACTGGTCTTCGCCCCGGAAGAATCCATAAGCGAACTCCAGCCCTCGGGCACACGAGGAGGTTTTCTGTCCAAGCACCCCATGTTCAAGATATCACGACTTGATGTTTTAGTAGTACGGGTATAGGTGGATTTCGTATATATGAAGCGAATTTTTCTAAGTCCCAAATTACAAGTTTTGAAAAATTTTTGAAGTTCTACAGCTCGGATCAGCGCGTGCAAGGTGTCAAAAGACGCGGCTCGGCACGGGCTGTAGGACTGCGCAGAAAACCGAAAAGCGCTACAAAGAAAATTTATGGAAAACGGTCAAAAAACCGTTTTTTAGGTCAAAATATTAGAGAAAATTGAAAATTTTTGCAAGTTTCCCTACAGTCAGCGGTGCAAAATGCGGTGCGGAGTGCGGGCACGGAAGGTAAGTATCTTTGCAAAAATTTTGAGTTAAATCGAACGAGCGGTTTTAGAGATAGAAAATTTTGAATAAAAAATTTAGAAAAAGATGGTTTTTCGTGAAAATCGGGAAATCCAACGAGTGCCGGTCTGTCGTAATATGTCTGAACGCTATCGATAGACAAGTCTAGCTTGTATCAGCAGAAAACTGCGTCAAAAACGGTCAAAAAATGTTCAAGATATCACGACTTGATGTTTTAGTAGTACGGGTATAGGTGGATTTCGTATATATGAAGCGAATTTTTCTAAGTCCCAAATTACAAGTTTTGAAAAATTTTTGAAGTTCTACAGCTCGGATCAGCGCGTGCAAGGTGTCAAAAGACGCGGCTCGGCACGGGCTGTAGGACTGCGCAGAAAACCGAAAAGTTAAAAAATTTTGAAAATTAAATTTTGAAAAAGATGGTTTTTCGTGGAAAACGGAAAATCCGACTAGTGCCGGTCTGTCGTAATATGTCAGAACGCTATCAATAGCCAAGTCTAGCTTGTACCAGCAGAAAACTGCGTCAAAAACGGTCAAAAAATGTTCGAGATATTACAACTTGATGTTTTAGTTGGCGAGGTATAGGTGGATTTTCGTATGTGAAGCGAAATTTTTCTAAGTCCCAAATAAAAAGTTTTTAAAAATTTTTGAAGTTCTACAGCTCGGATCGGCGCGTGCAAGGTGTCAAAAGACGCGGCTCGGCGCGGGCTATAGGACTGCGCAGAAAACCGAAAAGCGCTACGAGAAAAAAGAAAAAAAAAAAAAGCGAAAGCGGTCAAAAAACCGTTTTTTATGTCGAAATGTTAGAGGAAAATGAAAATTTTTGCAGGTTTCCCTACAGTCGGCGGTGCAAAATGCGGTGCGGAGTGCGGGCACGGAAGGTAAGTATGTCTGCAAAAATTTTGAGCTAAATCCAACGAGCGGTTTTTGAGTTAAAAAATTTGAAAATTAAATTTGAAAAAGTGGTTTTTCGTGGAAAACGGAAAATCCAACGAGTGCAGGTCTGTCGTAATATGTCAGAACGCTATCAATAGCCAAGTCTAGCTTGTACCAGCAGAAAACTGCGTCAAAAACGGTCAAAAAATGTTCGAGATATTACAACTTGATGTTTTGGTTAGCGAGGTATAGGTGGATTTTCGTATGTGAGGTGAAATTTTCTAAGTCCAAGAAAGATGGTTTTTCGAAAAATTTTTGAAGTTCTACAGCTCGGATCGGCGCGTGCAAGGTGTCAAAAGACGCGGCTCGGCGCGGGCTGTAGGACTGCGCAGAAAACCGAAAAGCGCTACGAAGAAAATTTTGGAAAAGCGGTCAAAAAACCGTTTTTTATGTCGAAATGTTAGAGGAAAATGAAAATTTTTGCAGGTTTCCCTACAGTCGGCGGTGCAAAATGCGGTGCGGAGTGCGGGCACGGAAGGTAAGTATTTCTGCAAAAATTTTGAGCTAAATCCAACGAGCGGTTTTTGAGTTAAAAAATTTTGAAAATTAAATTTTGAAAAAGATGGTTTTTCGTGGAAAACGGAAAATCCGACTAGTGCCGGTCTGTCGTAATATGTCAGAACGCTATCAATAGCCAAGTCTAGCTTGTACCAGCAGAAAACTGCGTCAAAAACGGTCAAAAAATGTTCGAGATATTACAACTTGATGTTTTGGTTAGCGAGGTATAGGTGGATTTTCGTATGTGAGGTGAAATTTTCTAAGTCCCAAATTATAAGTTTTTAAAAATTTTGAAGTTCTACAGCTCGGATCGGCGCGTGCAAGGTGTCAAAAGACGCGGTCGGCGCGGGCTATAGGACTGCGCAAGAAAACAGAAAAGCGCTACGAAGAAAATTTTGTAAAAGCGGTCAAAAAAACCGTTTTTTTATGTCGAAATGTTAGAGGAAAATGAAAAATTTTGGCTGGTTTCCCTACAGTGGGCGGTGCAAAATGCGGTGCGGAGTGCGGGCACGGAAGGTAAGTATGTCTGCAAAAATTTTGAGCTAAATCCAACGAGCGGTTTTTGAGTTAAAAAATTTTGAAAATTAAGTAGTCAAGAAACAACATGGTTTTTCGTGGAAAACGGAAAATCCGACTAGTGCCGGTCTGTCGTAATATGTCAGAACGCTATCAATAGCCAAGTCTAGCTTGTACCAGCAGAAAACTGCGTCAAAAACGGTCAAAAAATGTTCGAGATATTACAACTTGATGTTTTAGTTGGCGAGGTATAGGTGGATTTTCGTATGTGAAGCGAAATTTTTCTAAGTCCCAGTGAGTAAGTTTTTAAAAATTTTAGAAGTTCTACAGATCGGATCGGCGCGTGCAAGGTGTCAAAAGACGCGGCTCGGCGCGGGCTATAGGACTGCGCAGAAAACCGAAAAGCGCTACGAAGAAAATTTTGGAAAAGCGGTCAAAAAAACCGTTTTTTATGTCGAATGTGTTAGAGGAAAATGAAAATTTTTGCAGGTTTCCCTACAGTCGGCGGTGCAAAATGCGGTGCGGAGTGCGGGCACGGAAGGTAAGTATGTCTGCAAAAATTTTGAGCTAAATCCAACGAGCGGTTTTTGAGTTAAAAAATTTTGAAAATTAAATTTTGAAAAAGATGGTTTTTCGTGGAAAACGGAAAATCCGACTAGTGCCGGTCTGTCGTAATATGTCAGAACGCTATCAATAGCCAAGTCTAGCTTGTACCAGCAGAAAACTGCGTCAAAAACGGTCAATAAATGTTCGAGATATTACGGTTAGGTTTGGTTAGGTTAGGTTAGGTTAGGTTAGGTTAGGTTAGGTTAGGTTAGGTTAGGTTAGGTTAGGTTAGGTTAGGTTAGGTTAGGTTAGGTTAGGTTAGGTTAGGTTAGGTTAGGTTAGGTTAGGTTAGGTTAGGTTAGGTTAGGTTAGGTTAGGTTAGGTTAGGTTAGGTTAGGTTAGGTTTTTTTTTTTTTTTTTTTTTTTTGTGGCAGGAGTGGGAAATCCTCATGGACGCCCAGGTCTGGGCAGTGCCGGACTCTTACCGGCTAAAACCACACTCCTGCCATGCGAGGGCCCCCCTGCCGTACAGGTTTCGCAGGGACTTTTTGAGACTTCAGTTTTATATACAGGTTTTCGTTACTTCGATTTGTAAGTATATAAATAAATATAATAGATAATTTTATCTTTTAGATTATTTTGCGCGACTATTTGTTTCTTTGGTTCACTGATAGCACAATCTTCGTCATGAACTTAATTAGTTCTGGTCTATGTTTTCTTTGTGCTATCAGTGAGCCAAGGCTATCCTTTCCTATGTTCTCGTTTATTCTGGCTTCGACATCTAGTCGAGCTCGGCCATAAATGGGGCAATCCGCCAGGAGGTGGAGGATGGTCTCCTTCTCTTCGGGGTCGCAGGCGCATGCTGGGTTCTCCTTGCACTTGAAGCGAGTCAGGTATTCGGAGAACCCACCGTGCCCCGTAAGCGCCTGGGTCAGCTGTTGGGTCATTTCGAGCTTCCGCACCGTTTTGTACGCCGCGATTGCGCAGGGGAAAAATACTTTCGTTGTGGCCGCCGTTGTTCCTTCTTGATATCTCCGGTTCCATTCGCCCAGAGTATCCATACGGATCGTACGCTTGACGAATGAAACCGGGCATTTGTCATAGTCGGGGCGCCGCTTACTTCTCAAGGCAGCCTCCTTAGCGAGTGAGTCGGCTCTCTCGTTGCCCTCCAGTCCCACGTGTGCCTTGATCCAGAACAAGGAGACGCTCTTGCTCTGGATACCTATGCGGCGTATGGTCTCTCTTGTTTCCACTGCAAGGGGGTGGAGGGCTTCGGGGTTCACGACTGTTTGGAGGGCTGCATGGAGTCGCTATATATGCCGAACGCCGTCTCCTTTCGTCGCAGAGCTTCCTTCACTGCCTCACAGAGGGCGAGGAGCTCAGCCTGGTAGACGGACTGTAGGACGGCAGGGCAAGCTTTGAGGGCCTTCACCTCGGCTTGGCCGGTCCACACAGAGAGTGCGGCCCCGACCTTGCCCTCAATCTTGCTGCCGTCCGTGAATATCCGCACCGCGTAATCGCTATTATTGTTATATTGTTCCTCGTCTACCAGGCGTCTCAGTTCGATGGCCCTCTGCTCGGCCGGATGTGGCATCTCTAGTGCCGATGCCACACGTTCGATCTCCCGGTCTCCCAAGCTGGATGAGGTACTCCCCTCTTTGCCTCGTATAGTGAGGTCACCTCCCGATCCGCAAGTCGAGAGGAAGTAGCCCCAGCCAGCACCCGTGCTGAGTGTAGGGAGACCGTACGATAGGCTCGGCACAACTTCTGCGCGAAGCTCCTTTGGACGGCGTTCAGCTTCTTTTGGACCCCGACTTTGTTGGCGGCCGGCGACCACGCACTCGCGGCGTACAAAATGATTGGCTCGACCGCTGCGTTATAAATACACCGGATTATGTCCGGGTGCGACCCCAGCTGACCTAGCTGCCCGCGACAGCTGTTTATAGATTCCGATGGCTCGGGCGCAGACGTTTGCGACGTGAGTGTTGAAAGTCAATTGTTGTCGATGGTGAGACCGAGCAGCTTTATTTCGTTTGACATGCCAATGTCTACCCCGCCATGCTCAGACACGGGGTGTCATGCTTCAGCTTCCGCGTGATTAGCATGGCTGTTGTTTTGTGCGGTGCAAACTTGAGCTGGTTGTTCATAACACCCCATGCCCTAACTACTCGAGGGCGGCATTGGCATCCCTCTGAATCTGCAGTGCGGTCTCCCCATCGAAAGCAAGGACGATGTCGTCCGCAAACGCCTGACAGTAGACCTGTTCTTCTCCAGCCCCTTCAGCAGAGGATCCAGCAGGAGGTTCCATAAAATGGGGCCACCGATAGACCCCTGGACGCATCCCTTCTCGGTCCTGGACCTGTGCTCCACTCCCGCGTACCTAACCTTCACCACTCTGTCGGACAGATAGCTGTCCATGACCCTTCTCAAGTTCACAGGACACTTTTCCTCAGCCAGTCCGGACTCGTATAGCCGGCACCATGCGCTGTCGAAGGCTCCTCGATGTCCAGGGACACGATCGTGACGAGCCGCTTTTCGGCGAGTTTGCCACGGATGTGCCCTATCAACGCGTAGAGGGAGTCCTCAGTGCTCTTCTGGGGCATGAAGCCGTACTGGCGAGTACTCATCCTCGGCAGAAGGTGATACTTGAGTCGGGCCACGACCATCTTTCAAAGATCTTCCCCAATACAGGCAAAAGACCAATCGGCCTGTACGATTTTGGAGTGGTGAAGTCGGTTTTTGCAGGCTTGCGGAGCACAACGACTGTTGCCTCTTTCCAGGACCGCGGAAAGTGTCCATGCGCCAGGCACTTGTTCATCAAGCGCAGAACTAGGTCTGGGTCTTGGTTAATCGCGTGGCCCCATATGTCCGCCGTCAGACCGTCGGAACCGGGGGCTTTTTTAGGGTTTGAACGAGGAGACTGCCGTGCTAGCTCGTCGATGCTGAATGGGGGATCCAGGGCACAGCTTGGTCCTCCCCATTCACCTCTTCCGCTCTTCGTCGCGTAATTGCGTGCTCCTCGTTGTCCTCCTCCGTACGGTCCTCCGGGTAAAATGACTCCGCCAGATACCTCGCTGAAGCTTCCGGGGTTAGGGTCTTCCCTCCCTCACCATCGGCACATCTCCTCTCCTTCCGTTCTGCGAATCACTCGATAAATCCCTTCCCAAACACCTTCCCGGTCTTGTTTCTGGCAGAAACCTTCCAGCTCTCGACCTGTGCTCGGACACTGCCGCCTCATACTCCTCTTTCTTTTCCAGGTACTCCTCAACAACCTTTGGTCTAGAACGGCGCTGCACAACGAATTCTTCTTTTTCTGGCAGCCACCTGCCTCTTCAGGCTGGCGAGATCTTCGGACCACCACGGCACGGCCATTCTCTCCGTGCCTTTCTTTTTGGGTATCACGTGAGTGCAGGCGGTTTGCACCGCCGTCGTAAGTCCCACGACCAGGTCTATTTTGTCCGCGCTGTCGATGTCATCGAACAGACTTACAGTAGTTGTATCCTGCATAATCTGGCGCAGTTAGTTTCTTACGAAACTGGCCCAATTCGCTTTTTTAGTATTGTAGATCTGGTAGTCCGGTTTACCGTGATACCCGCCAGACTTTCGAGATTGACTCGAACTCGATGCCGTTGTGGTCTGACCCCGTCAGGTCGTCGACGACTCGCCAGCCGTCAATCACTGTCAGCATATCCGTTGTGCAGGCTGTGACGTCGACGCAGCTGGTGTAACGCCTGTTACCACGAACTACGTCGAAAGGTTGGAGTTTCCCCCTTTGAGTATTTGCAGTCCGAGCTGGTCGAGAGCTCCCAGCATCTCGTCGCCTCTGCTGTTCGTCTCACTGCTGCCCCACCAGACACTCCAGGCGTTGGCGTCTCTCCAATGATGAGCTTATGCGGGCCGGTCTCGCTTTCCACCTTTTTGAGGCTGTCCAAGTATGGCCCCAAGGGCTGGTCTGGCTCAAAGTAGAACGAGACCAGAGTTAGCTTCCAGGCACCGGTTTGGATCCCCACCACGACGATGTTTTCCGTGGTGAGTTCTGGGTACTGTCTAACGGTAAGTTTTGGGTCAAAGACGGCTATTGCCGCTTTGACAGTCCCTTCTCCTTGGCCGGTGCTCTGAAAGATTCGGACACCTCTGGTCCCACTCATCCTCTTCACTTTCCCGACGTAGGGCTCCTGGATCAGCGCTGCGGTTGCTTTGCGCTGCTCGGCCTCAAGCATAAGCTCGTGGGTCGCCAGTTTCTTTCGTTGGAGATTTGCCTGGAGTATCTTGTGCGGCACCGTGTTCCCGGGACAACCTTAGCAATAGGCGACGGACGCGCGTGCAGCCGGTCCCACTGACTCGAACCGGACACTCAGGGGCAAACGCGCTGTGATCGGATCTCTCCATCTTCGCCTTGACGCAGTTTAGGCACTTGGGTGCTTCCGCCTTCAGCCACTGTGCACATGCCGCTCGGAGGGTGCGTTTCGCCGCAATGGCAACATAAGTCGGCCGGTCTTTACATAGCCGCCGACTATGCCCGTATGCCAGGCACCTCGTGCATTGCACCAGTGGCGACTGGTCGTCGACGAAGACGGTCTGGAGGTCGATGCGCGCCTTCCTTGTTGAGCATCCGGTTCCAGACAGTCGGAGACGTGCTGACAACAATGTTATTTGTTTGAGGGTTTCTGCCAGTCCTCTATACTTGATATTTATTCTGTCCTCCTCGTTGTCGAGGTCGCCAAAAACATCACCTTTTTGTTTCCGTAGTGCCCCCAAGATCTCCTCGTCGGAGTGAATGCGGAGGAACCACGGAAGATCAGGAGCGGGTCTTTGTTCTTGACCTCCTCGACAACGAGGTGGTCTCCTGATCCTGAAATTTTGGCCCGTAGATTGTCGCGTTCTTCGGCCGACCTCATCCCATGATTATCTTTCTATATTTGTGGCCTTTCGCACCGTTTCAACTTCTACGCCCCCTTCCCGCGCTTTGACGGCTTGCCTATATTTATTTAGGACCTCTCCCTGTGTCCCCTTCTTCTTTGACGTCACACTATGGAGTGTAGCGCGGTCCTTCTGGGGTCTGCCTTTTCGGTGGACCCGCCGCTACACTCGCATAAGTGGCCGTCTTTTCTAGTTTTTTTCCCGTGGCTTTCCATCGCCCGCTGCAGCTTCTCCATCTTTTCGCTGCTCTCCTTCACCAACGCGCTGTGCTCCGCTAGTGAAGCGAGCAGCAGCGAATCAACCTCTGGAAGGCACGGTGTTGGTGTTTGTGGGGAAGGTGGACTACGGAGTCTTTTGGCTCGACTCCATCCGAGGTGCCGTCGCCTCCTTCACCAGCTCGTACAGGCGTTCCACCGCACGGGTGACACCTGCCTTTAAGTCTGCCTTCATGTTGCGCGAGTCTGCGAGGTGCGACTTCGCGCGCAGTAGGCAATTTCGGGCCTCTGTCACCCGGTCGGTGGGTTTGGCTGGTTGCGGCTGGTCCGGTTTCAATGGCGCCCTCTTGGACTCGTCGGGGGCGCGGCGTTCGGCAGCGTCAGTGTTTAGCTGCGACGCGGTCCGACGAGTGATCTTCCGTGGGGCCAATGTGGACGGAACCGGACCTTCGGGTGAAGATGCTGCAGCCGTAGGGTGGAGCCGGGCCTCCGCCAACCTTCCTTTCTCGACCTCTCCAGTGCTTCGCCTCGAACTAGAGGCTTGAGTTGAAGCACTGGGAGGGGACGCGGTTTTGCTTCGCTCCTCGAAGCGCAGGGGTAAGCGCGCGGCCGATGGAAAGACCTGGGGTCTTTCAGATTCATTCTGTGCGGGGGTTCTAGTTATGGGCATTTTGGGGGGCGTAGAAAAAAAGGTTAATTAAAATCAATTAACTAAATATAATATTAAATATTTTAATAATTAAAATATCAATAAATTTGTCAATAAATAATTAATAAAAATTGTCAAAATAATTTGTTACTGATCCCTGTAAAGAGGGATCAGTGGTCAATATTAATAAGCCTCAATAGAGGTATGTCTAAATAAATTAAAATGCTGCTCCTGTAAAGGGGGAGCAGTGTCACTTAAAA
>JAWMCH010000135.1:0-33703 GCA_033675125.1 Athetis lepigone | reverse complement strand
CTAACCTTACCAAACAATAACAAAAAATTATCAATTTATCATTAACAATTTAAAATTAAAAATTAAACAAAAAATTTAGCAATTAACACCCACAACTACGCTCACATGGTATTTTCCATTTCATTAAATTTAATATTACCAAATCGCAAAGTGGCTCCGAGTTGTCCTCGATCTCACGAATTCCATCTTTGAGGTCTTGGATCGAAGCTGGGCTGTTTGCGTCAACGCTACCAACCTTTCACCAAATTTAAGTGAAATTTTAATAATTTTATGCGTTGTTGAAGCCTGTTTAGTTTACATTATTATAAAACAATAATAATAAAGTAACCTTACTTAACCAAACGAAACCTAACCTTACATAACCTAACCAAATATGAAAAAATACAAAAAAATAAAATGATTTAAAAATTAACAATAACAATAACAATAACAATAAACAATAACAATAACAATAACAATAACAATAACCAATAACAATAACAATAACAATAACAATAACAATAACAATAACAATAACAATAACAATAACAATAACAATAACAATAACAATAACAATAACAATAACAATAACAATAACAATAACAATAACAATAACAATAACAATAACAATAACAATAACAATAAAAATAACAATAACAATAACAAAAAAAAAAACACTAACAATAACAATAAAAATAATCAAATAGCATTTAAATTATTATTTACAAAAATATTAACTATTAACAAAACCAAACCAAACCTAACCTAACCTAACAAACCTAACCAAACAATAACAAAAAAATTATCAATTTATCATAACAATTTAAAATAAAAAATAAACAAAAAATTTAACTATTAACAACCACAATTACGCTCACAAGGCATTTTTTTTTTCATGAAATTTTTTATTACCAAATCGCAAACTGGCTGCGTTATGTCCTCGATCTCACGAATTCCATCTTTGAGGTCTTGGATCGAAGCTGGGCTGTTTGCGTAGAGCTTCACTTTCACGTGGCTTTTTTAATAAAACAGTTAAAAAATAACATTTATAAAGAAAAATGAAAAATTACAATTAACAATAACATTAACAATAACATTAACATTAACATTAACATTAACATTAACATTAACATTAACATTAACATTAACATTAACATTAACATTAACATTAACATTAACATTAACATTAACATTAACATTAACATTAACATTAACATTAACATTAACATTAACATTAACATTAACATTAACATTAACATTAACATTAACATTAACATTAACATTAACATTAACATTAACATTAACATTAACATTAACATTAACATTAACATTAACATTAACATTAACATTAACATTAACATTAACATTGACATTGACATTGACATTGACAAATTGACATTGACATTGACATTGACATTAACATTAACATTAACATTAACATTAACATTAACAATAACAATAACGATGTTATACATTATCAACTAGCATTTAAATTATTATTAACATAACAATAACAATAACGATAACGATGTTATACATTATCAATTAGCATTTAAATTATTATTAACAGAAATTATTGACTATTAACAAAACCAAACCTAACCTAACCTAACCAAACATTAACAAAAAATTATCAATTTATCACTAACAATTTAAAATTAAAAATTATACAAAAAATTTAACAATTAACAACCACAACTACGCTCACATGTTATTTTCCTTTTCACTAAATTTATTATTACCAAATCGCAAAGTGGCTGCGTTATGTCCTCGATCTCACGAATTCCATCTTTGAGGTCTTGGATCGAAGCTGGGCTATTTGCGTCAACGCTACCAACCTTTCACCAAAATTAAGTGAATTTTAATAATTTCTATGCGTTGTTGAAGCCTGTATAGTATCATTTTTTAAACAATAATAATAAAGTAATCTAACTTAACCAAACGAAACCTAACCTTACATAACCTAACCAAATATAAAAAAATACGAAAAAATAAAACGGTTAAAAATTAACAATTAACAATTAAAAAATAACAATAACAATAACAATAACAATAACAATAACAATAACAATAACAATAACAATAACAATAACAATAACAATAACAATAACAATAACAATAACAATAACAAAAAAAAAAAAAATAACAATAACAATAACAATAACAATAACAATAACAATAACAATAACAATAACAATAACAATAACAATAACAATAACAATAACAATAACAATAACAATAACAATAACAATAACAATAACAATAACAATAACAATAACAATAACAATAACAATAACAATAACAATAACAATAACAATAACAATAACAATAACAATAACAATAACAAAAACAATAACGAAAACAATAACGATAACGATAACGATGTTATACATTATCAATTAGCATTTAAATTATTATGTCCAAAAATTATTAACTATTAACAAAACAAACCAAACCTAACCTAACCTTACCAAACAATAACAAAAAATTATCAATTTATCATTAACAATTTAAAATTAAAAATTAAACAAAAAATTTAGCAATTAACAACCACAACTACGCTCACATGGTATTTTCCTTTTCATTAAATTTATTATTACCAAATCGCAAAGTGGCTGCGTTTTGTCCTCGATCTCACGAATTCCATCTTTGAGGTCTTGGATCGAAGCTGGGCTGTTTGCGTCAACGCTACCAACCTTTCACCAAATTTAAGTGAATTTTAATATTTTTATGCGTTGTTGAAGCCTGTTTAGTTACATTATTAAAACAATAATAATAAAGTAACCTTACTTAACCAAACGAAACCTAACCTTACATAACCTAACCAAATATTGAAAAAATACAAAAAAATAAAATGATTAAAAAATAACAATAACAATAACAATAACAATAACAATAACAATAACAATAACAATAACAATAACAATAACAATAACAATAACAATAACAATAACAATAACAATAACAATAACAATAACAATAACAATAACAATAACAATAACAATAACAATAACAATAACAATAACAATAACATTAACAATAACAATAACAATAACAATAACAATAACAATAACAATAACAATAACAATAACAATAACAATAACAATAACAATAACAATAACAATAACAATAACAATAACAATAACAATAACAATAACAATAACAATAACAATAACAATAACAATAACAATAACAATAACAATAACAATAACAATAACAATAACAATTAGCATTTAAATTATTATTTACAAAAATTATTAACTATTAACAAAACCAAACCAAACCTAACCTAACCTAACCAAACCTAACCAAACAATAACAAAAAATTATCAATTTATCATTAACAATTTAAAATTAAAAATTAAACAAAAAATTTAACTATTAACAACCACAATTACGCTCACAAGGCATTTTTTTTTTCATGAAATTTTTTATTACCAAATCGCAAACTGGCTGCGTTATGTCCTCGATCTCACGAATTCCATCTTTGAGGTCTTGGATCGAAGCTGGGCTGTTTGCGTAGAGCTTCACTTTCACGTGGCTTTTTTAATAAAACAGTTAAAAAATAACATTTATAAAGAAAAATGAAAAATTACAATTAACAATAACATTAACAATAACATTAACATTAACATTAACATTAACATTAACATTAACATTAACATTAACATTAACATTAACATTAACATTAACATTAACATTAACATTAACATTAACATTAACATTAACATTAACATTAACATTAACATTAACATTAACATTAACATTAACATTAACATTAACATAACATTAACATTTAACATTAACATAACATTTAACATAACATTTAACATTAACATTAAAATTAACATTAACATTAACATTAACATTAACATTAACATTAACATTAACATTAACATTAACATTAACATTAACATTAACATTAACATTGACATTGACATTGACATTGACAAATTGACATTGACATTGACATTGACATTAACATTAACATTAACATTAACATTAACATTAACATTAACATTAACAATAACAATAACGATGTTATACATTATCAACTAGCATTTAAATTATTATTAACATAACAATAACAATAACGATAACGATGTTATACATTATCAATTAGCATTTAAATTATTATTAACAGAAATTATTGACTATTAACAAAACCAAACCTAACCTAACCTAACCAAACATTAACAAAAAATTATCAATTTATCACTAACAATTTAAAATTAAAAATTATACAAAAAATTTAACAATTAACAACCACAACTACGCTCACATGTTATTTTCCTTTTCACTAAATTTATTATTACCAAATCGCAAAGTGGCTGCGTTTTGTCCTCGATCTCACGAATTCCATCTTTGAGGTCTTGGATCGAAGCTGGGCTGTTTGCGTCAACGCTACCAACCTTTCACCAAATTTAAGTGAATTTTAATAATTTTTATGCGTTGTTGAAGCCTGTTTAGTTACATTATTAAAACAATAATAATAAAGTAACCTTACTTAACCAAACGAAACCTAACCTTACATAACCTAACCAAATATTGAAAAAATACAAAAAAATAAAATGATTAAAAAATAACAATAACAATAACAATAACAATAACAATAACAATAACAATAACAATAACAATAACAATAACAATAACAATAACAATAACAATAACAATAACAATAACAATAACAATAACAATAACAATAACAATAACAATAACAATAACAATAACAATAACAATAACAATAACAATAACAATAACAATAACAATAACAATAACAATAACAATAACAATAACAATAACAATAACGATAACGATAACGATGTTATACATTATCAATTAGCATTTAAATTATTATGTCCAAAAATTATTAACTATTAACAAAACAAACCAAACCTAACCTAACCTTACCAAACAATAACAAAAAATTATCAATTTATCATTAACAATTTAAAATTAAAAATTAAACAAAAAATTTAGCAATTAACAACCACAACTACGCTCACATGGTATTTTCCTTTTCATTAAATTTATTATTACCAAATCGCAAAGTGGCTGCGTTTTGTCCTCGATCTCACGAATTCCATCTTTGAGGTCTTGGATCGAAGCTGGGCTGTTTGCGTCAACGCTACCAACCTTTCACCAAATTTAAGTGAATTTTAATAATTTTTATGCGTTGTTGAAGCCTGTTTAGTTACATTATTAAAACAATAATAATAAAGTAACCTTACTTAACCAAACGAAACCTAACCTTACATAACCTAACCAAATATTGAAAAAATACAAAAAAATAAAATGATTAAAAAATAACAATAACAATAACAATAACAATAACAATAAACAATAACAATAAATAACAATAACAATAACAATAACAATAACAATAACAATAACAATAACAATAACAATAACAATAACAATAACAATAACAATAACAATAACAATAACAATAACAATAACAATAACAATAACAATAACAATAACAATAACAATAACAATAACAATAACAATAACAATAACAATAACAATAACAATAACAATAACAATAACAATAACAATAACAATAACAATAACAATAACAATAACAATAACAATAACAATAACAATAACAATAACAATAACAATAACAATAACAATAACAATTAGCATTTAAATTATTATTTACAAAAATTATTAACTATTAACAAAACCAAACCAAACCTAACCTAACCTAACCAAACCTAACCAAACAATAACAAAAAATTATCAATTTATCATTAACAATTTAAAATTAAAAATTAAACAAAAAATTTAACTATTAACAACCACAATTACGCTCACAAGGCATTTTTTTTTTCATGAAATTTTTTATTACCAAATCGCAAACTGGCTGCGTTATGTCCTCGATCTCACGAATTCCATCTTTGAGGTCTTGGATCGAAGCTGGGCTGTTTGCGTAGAGCTTCACTTTCACGTGGCTTTTTTAATAAAACAGTTAAAAAATAACATTTATAAAGAAAAATGAAAAATTACAATTAACAATAACATTAACAATAACATTAACATTAACATTAACATTAACATTAACATTAACATTAACATTAACATTAACATTAACATTAACATTAACATTAACATTAACATTAACATTAACATTAACATTAACATTAACATTAACATTAACATTAACATTAACATTAACATTAACATTAACATTAACATTAACATTAACATTAACATTAACATTAACATTGACATTGACATTGACATTGACATTGACATTGACATTGACATTGACATTGACATTGACAAATTGACATTGACATTGACATTGACATTAACATTAACATTAACATTAACATTAACATTAACATTAACATTAACATTAACATTAACATTAACAATAACAATAACGATGTTATACATTATCAACTAGCATTTAAATTATTATTAACATAACAATAACAATAACGATAACGATGTTATACATTATCAATTAGCATTTAAATTATTATTAACAGAAATTATTGACTATTAACAAAACCAAACCTAACCTAACCTAACCAAACATTAACAAAAAATTATCAATTTATCACTAACAATTTAAAATTAAAAATTATACAAAAAATTTAACAATTAACAACCACAACTACGCTCACATGTTATTTTCCTTTTCACTAAATTTATTATTACCAAATCGCAAAGTGGCTGCGTTATGTCCTCGATCTCACGAATTCCATCTTTGAGGTCTTGGATCGAAGCTGGGCTATTTGCGTCAACGCTACCAACCTTTCACCAAAATTAAGTGAATTTTAATAATTTCTATGCGTTGTTGAAGCCTGTATAGTATCATTTTTTAAACAATAATAATAAAGTAATCTAACTTAACCAAACGAAACCTAACCTTACATAACCTAACCAAATATAAAAAAATACGAAAAAATAAAACGGTTAAAAATTAACACTTAACAATTAAACAATAACAATAACAATACCAATAACAATAACAATAACAATACCAATATAATAACATTAACAATAACAATAACAATTAACAATAACAATAAAACAATAACAATAACAATTAACAATAACAATAACAATCCCAATAACAAGAACCTTATCAATAACAATAACAATAACATTTAGCATTTAAAATTATTATTTACAAAAAATTATTAACTATTAACAAAACCAAACCAAACCTAACCTAACCTAACCAAACTAACCAAACAATAAACAAAAAATTATCAATTTATCATTAACAATTTAAAATTAAAAATTAAACAAAAATTTAACTATTAACAACCACAATTACGCTCAAGGCATTTTTTTTTTCATGAAATTTTTTATTACCAAATCGCAAACTGGCTGCGTTATGTCCTCGATCTCACGAATTCCATCTTTGAGGTCTTGGATCGAAGCTGGGCTGTTTGCGTAGAGCTTCACTTTCACGTGGCTTTTTTAATAAAACAGTTAAAAAATAACATTTATAAAGAAAAATGAAAATTACAATTAACAATAACATTAACAATAACAATAACATTAACATTAACATTAACATTAACATTAACATTAACATTAACATTAACATTAACATTAACATTAACATTAACATTAACATTAACATTAACATTAACATTAACATTAACATTAACATTAACATTAACATTAACATTAACATTAACATTAACATTAACATTAACATTAACATTAACATTGACATTGACATTGACATTGACATTGACATTGACATTGACATTGACATTGACATTGACATTGACATTGACATTGACATTAACATTAACATTAACATTAACATTAACATTAACATTAACATTAACATTAACATTAACATTAACATTAACATTAACATTAACATTAACAATAACAATAACGATGTTATACATTATCAACTATCATTTAAATTATTATTAACATAACAATAACAATAACGATAACGATGTTATACATTATCAATTAGCATTTAAATTATTATTAACAGAAATTATTGACTATTAACAAAACCAAACCTAACCTAACCTAACCAAACATTAACAAAAAATTATCAATTTATCACTAACAATTTAAAATTAAAAATTATACAAAAAATTTAGCAATCAACAACCACAACTACGCTCACATGGTATTTTCCTTTTCATTAAATTTATTATTACCAAATCGCAAAGTGGCTGCGTTTTGTCCTCGATCTCACGAATTCCATCTTTGAGGTCTTGGATCGAAGCTGGGCTGTTTGCGTCAACGCTACCAACCTTTCACCAAATTTAAGTGAATTTTAATAATTTTTATGCGTTGTTGAAGCCTGTTTAGTTACATTATTAAAACAATAATAATAAAGTAACCTTACTTAACCAAACGAAACCTAACCTTACATAACCTAACCAAATATTGAAAAAATACAAAAAAATAAAATGATTAAAAAATAACAATAACAATAACAATAACAATAACAATAACAATAACAATAACAATAACAATAACAATAACAATAACAATAACAATAACAATAACAATAACAATAACAATAACAATAACAATAACAATAACAATAACAATAACAATAACAATAACAATAACAATAACAATAACAATAACAATAACAATAACAATAACAATAACAATAACAATAACAATAACAATAACAATAACAATAACAATAACAATAACAATAACAATAACAATAAATATAACAATAACAATAACAATAACAATAACAATAACAATAACAATAACAATAACAATAACAATAACAATAACAATAACAATAACAATAACAATAACAATAACAATAACAATAACAATAACAATTAGCATTTAAATTATTATTTACAAAAATTATTAACTATTAACAAAACCAAACCAAACCTAACCTAACCTAACCAAACCTAACCAAACAATAACAAAAAATTATCAATTTATCATTAACAATTTAAAATTAAAAATTAAACAAAAAATTTAACTATTAACAACCACAATTACGCTCACAAGGCATTTTTTTTTTCATGAAATTTTTTATTACCAAATCGCAAACTGGCTGCGTTATGTCCTCGATCTCACGAATTCCATCTTTGAGGTCTTGGATCGAAGCTGGGCTGTTTGCGTAGAGCTTCACTTTCACGTGGCTTTTTTAATAAAACAGTTAAAAAATAACATTTATAAAGAAAAATGAAAAATTACAATTAACAATAACATTAACAATAACATTAACATTAACATTAACATTAACATTAACATTAACATTAACATTAACATTAACATTAACATTAACATTAACATTAACATTAACATTAACATTAACATTAACATTAACATTAACATTAACATTAACATTAAAATTAACATTAAAATTAACATTAAACTTAACATTGACATTGACATTGACATTGACATTGACATTGACATTGACATTGACATTGACATTGACAAATTGACATTGACATTGACATTGACATTGACATTAACATTAACATTAACATTAACATTAACATTAACATTAACATTAACATTAACATTAACATTAACATTAACAATAACAATAACGATGTATTTTAATAACATATCACTAATTAAATTATTATTAACATAACAATAACAATAACGATAACGATGTTATACATTATCAATTAGCATTTAAATTATTATTAACAGAAATTATTGACTATTAACAAAACCAAACCTAACCTAACCTAACCAAACATTAACAAAAAATTATCAATTTATCACTAACAATTTAAAATTAAAAATTATACAAAAAATTTAACAATTAACAACCACAACTACGCTCACATGTTATTTTCCTTTTCACTAAATTTATTATTACCAAATCGCAAAGTGGCTGCGTTATGTCCTCGATCTCACGAATTCCATCTTTGAGGTCTTGGATCGAAGCTGGGCTATTTGCGTCAACGCTACCAACCTTTCACCAAAATTAAGTGAATTTTAATAATTTCTATGCGTTGTTGAAGCCTGTATAGTATCATTTTTTAAACAATAATAATAAAGTAATCTAACTTAACCAAACGAAACCTAACCTTACATAACCTAACCAAATATAAAAAAATACGAAAAAATAAAACGGTTAAAAATTAACAATTAACAATTAAAAAATAACAATAACAATAACAATAACAATAACAATAACAATAACAATAACAATAACAATAACAATAACAATAACAATAACAATAACAATAACAATAACAATAACAATAACAATAACAATTACAATAACAATAACAATAACAATAACAATAACAATAACAATAACAATAACAATAACAATAACAATAACAATAACAATAACAATAACAATAACAATAACAATAACAATAACAATAACAATAACAATGACAATGACAATGACAATAACAATAACAATAACAATAACAATTAGCATTTAAATTATTATTTACAAAAATTATTAACTATTAACAAAACCAAACCAAACCTAACCTAACCTAACCAAACCTAACCAAACAATAACAAAAAATTATCAATTTATCATTAACAATTTAAAATTAAAAATTAAACAAAAAATTTAACTATTAACAACCACAATTACGCTCACAAGGCATTTTTTTTTTCATGAAATTTTTTATTACCAAATCGCAAACTGGCTGCGTTATGTCCTCGATCTCACGAATTCCATCTTTGAGGTCTTGGATCGAAGCTGGGCTGTTTGCGTAGAGCTTCACTTTCACGTGGCTTTTTTAATAAAACAGTTAAAAAATAACAACTCTAAAGAAAACTGAAAAATTACCATTAACAATAACATTAACAATAACAATCACCTTAACATTAACATTAACATTACATTAACATTAAACATTAACATTAACATTAACATTAACATTAACATTAACATTAACATTAACATTAACATTAACATTAACATTAACATTAACATTAACATTAACATTAACATTAACATTAACATTAACCTTAACATTAACGTTAACCATAACATTAACATTAACATTAACATTAACATTAACATTAACATTAACATTAACATTAACATTAACATTAACATTAACATTGACATTGACATTGACATTGACATTGACATTGACATTGACATTGACATTGACATTGACAAATTGACATTGACATTGACATTGACATTAACATTAACATTAACATTAACATTAACATTAACATTAACATTAACATTAACATTAACATTAACATTAACAATAACAATAACGATGTTATACATTATCAACTAGCATTTAAATTATTATTAACATAACAATAACAATAACGATAACGATGTTATACATTATCAATTAGCATTTAAATTATTATTAACAGAAATTATTGACTATTAACAAAACCAAACCTAACCTAACCTAACCAAACATTAACAAAAAATTATCAATTTATCACTAACAATTTAAAATTAAAAATTATACAAAAAATTTAACAATTAACAACCACAACTACGCTCACATGTTATTTTCCTTTTCACTAAATTTATTATTACCAAATCGCAAAGTGGCTGCGTTATGTCCTCGATCTCACGAATTCCATCTTTGAGGTCTTGGATCGAAGCTGGGCTATTTGCGTCAACGCTACCAACCTTTCACCAAAATTAAGTGAATTTTAATAATTTCTATGCGTTGTTGAAGCCTGTATAGTATCATTTTTTAAACAATAATAATAAAGTAATCTAACTTAACCAAACGAAACCTAACCTTACATAACCTAACCAAATATAAAAAAATACGAAAAAATAAAACGGTTAAAAATTAACAATTAACAATTAAAAAATAACAATAACAATAACAATAACAATAACAATAACAATAACAATAACAATAACAATAACAATAACAATAACAATTACAATAACAATAACAATAACAATAACAATAACAATAACAATAACAATAACAATAACAATAACAATAACAATAACAATAACAATAACAATAACAATAACAATAACAATAACAATAACAATAACAATAACAATAACAATAACAATAACAATAACAATAACAATAACAATAACAATAACAATAACAATAACAATAACAATAACAATAACAATAACAATAACAATAACAATAACAATAACAATAACAATTAGCATTTAAATTATTATTTACAAAAATTATTAACTATTAACAAAACCAAACCAAACCTAACCTAACCTAACCAAACCTAACCAAACAATAACAAAAAATTATCAATTTATCATTAACAATTTAAAATTAAAAATTAAACAAAAAATTTAACTATTAACAACCACAATTACGCTCACAAGGCATTTTTTTTTTCATGAAATTTTTTATTACCAAATCGCAAACTGGCTGCGTTATGTCCTCGATCTCACGAATTCCATCTTTGAGGTCTTGGATCGAAGCTGGGCTGTTTGCGTAGAGCTTCACTTTCACGTGGCTTTTTTAATAAAACAGTTAAAAAATAACATTTATAAAGAAAAATGAAAAATTACAATTAACAATAACATTAACAATAACATTAACATTAACATTAACATTAACATTAACATTAACATTAACATTAACATTAACATTAACATTAACATTAACATTAACATTAACATTAACATTAACATTAACATTAACATTAACATTAACATTAACATTAACATTAACATTAACATTAACATTAACATAAACATTAACATTAACATTAACATTAACATTAACATTAACATTAACATTAACATTAACATTAACATTCACATTAACATTAACATTAACATTAACATTAACATTAACATTAAATTAACATTAAATTAACATTAACATTGACATTGACATTGACATTGACATTGACATGACATTGACATTGACATTTACATTGACATTTACATTTACATTAACATTAACATTAACATTAACATTAACATTAACATTAACATTAACATTAACATTAACATTAACATTAACATTAACATTAACATTAACATTAACATTAACAATAACAATAACGATGTTATACATTATCAACTAGCATTTAAATTATTATTAACATAACAATAACAATAACGATAACGATGTTATACATTATCAATTAGCATTTAAATTATTATTAACAGAAATTATTGACTATTAACAAAACCAAACCTAACCTAACCTAACCAAACATTAACAAAAAATTATCAATTTATCACTAACAATTTAAAATTAAAAATTATACAAAAAATTTAGCAATCAACAACCACAACTACGCTCACATGGTATTTTCCTTTTCATTAAATTTATTATTACCAAATCGCAAAGTGGCTGCGTTTTGTCCTCGATCTCACGAATTCCATCTTTGAGGTCTTGGATCGAAGCTGGGCTGTTTGCGTCAACGCTACCAACCTTTCACCAAATTTAAGTGAATTTTAATAATTTTTATGCGTTGTTGAAGCCTGTTTAGTTACATTATTAAAACAATAATAATAAAGTAACCTTACTTAACCAAACGAAACCTAACCTTACATAACCTAACCAAATATTGAAAAAATACAAAAAAATAAAATGATTAAAAAATAACAATAACAATAACAATAACAATAACAATAACAATAACAATAACAATAACAATAACAATAACAATAACAATAACAATAACAATAACAATAACAATAACAATAACAATAACAATAACAATAACAATAACAATAACAATAACAATAACAATAACAATAACAATAACAATAACAATAACAATAACAATAACAATAACAATAACAATAACAATAACAATAACAATAACAATAACAATAACAATAACAATAACAATAACAATAACAATAACAATAACAATAACAATAACAATTAGCATTTAAATTATTATTTACAAAAATTATTAACTATTAACAAAACCAAAACAAACCTAACCTAACCTAACCAAAACTAAACAAACAATAACACAAAATTATCAATTTATCATTAACAATTTAAAATTAAAAATTAAACAAACAATTTAACTATTAACAACCACAATTACGCTCACAAGGCATTTTTTTTTTCATGAAATTTTTTATTACCAAATCGCAAACTGGCTGCGTTATGTCCTCGATCTCACGAATTCCATCTTTGAGGTCTTGGATCGAAGCTGGGCTGTTTGCGTAGAGCTTCACTTTCACGTGGCTTTTTTAATAAAACAGTTAAAAAATAACATTTATAAAGAAAAATGAAAAATTACAATTAACAATAACATTAACAATAACATTAACATTAACATTAACATTAACATTAACATTAACATTAACATTAACATTAACATTAACATTAACATTAACATTAACATTAACATTAACATTAACATTAACATTAACATTAACATTAACATTAACATTAACATTAACATTGACATTGACATTGACATTGACATTGACATTGACATTGACATTGACATTGACATTGACAAATTGACATTGACATTGACATTGACATTAACATTAACATTAACATTAACATTAACATTAACATTAACATTAACATTAACATTAACATTAACAATAACAATAACGATGTTATACATTATCAACTAGCATTTAAATTATTATTAACATAACAATAACAATAACGATAACGAATTATACATTATCAATTAGCATTTAAATTATTATTAACAGAAATTATTGACTATTAACAAAACCAAACCTAACCTAACCTAACCAAACATTAACAAAAAATTATCAATTTATCACTAACAATTTAAAATTAAAAATTATACAAAAAATTTAACAATTAACAACCACAACTACGCTCACATGTTATTTTCCTTTTCACTAAATTTATTATTACCAAATCGCAAAGTGGCTGCGTTATGTCCTCGATCTCACGAATTCCATCTTTGAGGTCTTGGATCGAAGCTGGGCTATTTGCGTCAACGCTACCAACCTTTCACCAAAATTAAGTGAATTTTAATAATTTCTATGCGTTGTTGAAGCCTGTATAGTATCATTTTTTAAACAATAATAATAAAGTAATCTAACTTAACCAAACGAAACCTAACCTTACATAACCTAACCAAATATAAAAAAATACGAAAAAATAAAACGGTTAAAAATTAACAATTAACAATTAAAAAATAACAATAACAATAACAATAACAATAACAATAACAATAACAATAACAATAACAATAACAATAACAATAACAATAACAATAACAATAACAATAACAATAACAATAACAATAACAATAACAATAACAATAACAATAACAATAACAATAACAATAACAACAATAACAACAATACAATAACAATAACAATAACATAACAATAACAATAACAATATCAAACAATAACAATAACAATAACAATAACAATAACAATAACAATAACAATAACAATAACAATAACAATAACAATAACAATAACAATAACAATAACAATAACAATAACAATAACAATAACAATAACAATAACAATAACAATAACGATAACGATAACGATGTTATACATTATCAATTAGCATTTAAATTATTATGTCCAAAAATTATTAACTATTAACAAAACAAACCAAACCTAACCTAACCTTACCAAACAATAACAAAAAATTATCAATTTATCATTAACAATTTAAAATTAAAAATTAAACAAAAAATTTAGCAATTAACAACCACAACTACGCTCACATGGTATTTTCCTTTTCATTAAATTTATTATTACCAAATCGCAAAGTGGCTGCGTTTTGTCCTCGATCTCACGAATTCCATCTTTGAGGTCTTGGATCGAAGCTGGGCTGTTTGCGTCAACGCTACCAACCTTTCACCAAATTTAAGTAAATTTTAATAATTTTTATGCGTTGTTGAAGCCTGTTTAGTTACATTATTAAAACAATAATAATAAAGTAACCTTACTTAACCAAACGAAACCTAACCTTACATAACCTAACCAAATATTGAAAAAATACAAAAAAATAAAATGATTAAAAAATAACAATAACAATAACAATAACAATAACAATAACAATAACAATAACAATAACAATAACAATAACAATAACAATAACAATAACAATAACAATAACAATAACAATAACAATAACAATAACAATAACAATAACAATAACAAAAACAATAACAATAACAATAACAATAACAATAACAATAACAATAACAATAACAATAACAATAACAATAACAATAACAATAACAATAACAATAACAATAACAATAACAATAACAATAACAATAACAATAACAATAACAATAACAATAACAATAACAATAACAATAACAATAACAATAACAATAACAATAACAATAACAATAACAATAACAATAACAATGACAATGACAATGACAATAACAATAACAATAACAATAACAATTAGCATTTAAATTATTATTTACAAAAATTATTAACTATTAACAAAACCAAACCAAACCTAACCTAACCTAACCAAACCTAACCAAACAATAACAAAAAATTATCAATTTATCATTAACAATTTAAAATTAAAAATTAAACAAAAAATTTAACTATTAACAACCACAATTACGCTCACAAGGCATTTTTTTTTTCATGAAATTTTTTATTACCAAATCGCAAACTGGCTGCGTTATGTCCTCGATCTCACGAATTCCATCTTTGAGGTCTTGGATCGAAGCTGGGCTGTTTGCGTAGAGCTTCACTTTCACGTGGCTTTTTTAATAAAACAGTTAAAAAATAACATTTATAAAGAAAAATGAAAAATTACAATTAACAATAACATTAACAATAACATTAACATTAACATTAACATTAACATTAACATTAACATTAACATTAACATTAACATTAACATTAACATTAACATTAACATTAACATTAACATTAACATTAACATTAACATTAACATTAACATTAACATTAACATTAACATTAACATTAACATTAACATTAACATTAACATTGACATTGACATTGACATTGACATTGACATTGACATTGACATTGACATTGACATTGACATTAACATTAACATTAACATTAACATTAACATTAACATTAACATTAACATTAACATTAACATTAACAATAACAATAACGATGTTATACATTATCAACTAGCATTTAAATTATTATTAACATAACAATAACAATAACGATAACGATGTTATACATTATCAATTAGCATTTAAATTATTATTAACAGAAATTATTGACTATTAACAAAACCAAACCTAACCTAACCTAACCAAACATTAACAAAAAATTATCAATTTATCACTAACAATTTAAAATTAAAAATTATACAAAAAATTTAACAATTAACAACCACAACTACGCTCACATGTTATTTTCCTTTTCACTAAATTTATTATTACCAAATCGCAAAGTGGCTGCGTTATGTCCTCGATCTCACGAATTCCATCTTTGAGGTCTTGGATCGAAGCTGGGCTATTTGCGTCAACGCTACCAACCTTTCACCAAAATTAAGTGAATTTTAATAATTTCTATGCGTTGTTGAAGCCTGTATAGTATCATTTTTTAAACAATAATAATAAAGTAATCTAACTTAACCAAACGAAACCTAACCTTACATAACCTAACCAAATATAAAAAAATACGAAAAAATAAAACGGTTAAAAATTAACAATTAACAATTAAAAAATAACAATAACAATAACAATAACAATAACAATAACAATAACGATAACGATAACGATGTTATACATTATCAATTAGCATTTAAATTATTATATCCAAAAATTATTAATTATTAACTATTAACAAAACAAACCAAACCTAACCTAACCTTACCAAACAATAACAAAAAATTATCAATTTATCATTAACAATTTATAATTAAAAATTAAACAAAAAATTTAGCAATCAACAACCACAACTACGCTCACATGGTATTTTCCTTTTCATTAAATTTATTATTACCAAATCGCAAAGTGGCTGCGTTTTGTCCTCGATCTCACGAATTCCATCTTTGAGGTCTTGGATCGAAGCTGGGCTGTTTGCGTCAACGCTACCAACCTTTCACCAAATTTAAGTGAATTTTAATAATTTTTATGCGTTGTTGAAGCCTGTATAGTTACATTATTAAAACAATAATAATAAAGTAACCTTACTTAACCAAACGAAACCTAACCTTACATAACCTAACCAAATATTGAAAAAATACAAAAAAATAAAATGATTAAAAAATAACAATAACAATAACAATAACAATAACAATAACAATAACAATAACAATAACAATAACAATAACAATAACAATAACAATAACAATAACAATAACAATAACAATAACAATAACAATAACCATAACAATAACAATAACAATAACAATAACAATAACAATAACAATAACAATAACAATAACAATCACACTAACAATACAATAACAATAAACAATAACAATAACAATAACAATAACAATAACAATAACAATAACAATAACAATAACAATAACAATAACAATAACAATAACAATAACAATAACAATAACAATAACAATAACAATAACAATAACAATAACAATAACGATAACGATAAGGATGTTATACATTATCAATTAGCATTTAAATTATTATTTACAAAAATTATTAACTATTAACAAAACCAAACCTAACCTAACCTAACCAAACCTAACCAAACAATAACAAAAAATTATCAATTTATCATTAACAATTTAAAATTAAAAATTAAACAAAAAATTTAACTATGGACAAGCACAACTACGCTCACATGGCATTTTTTTTTTCATGAAATTTATTATTACCGAATCGCAAAGTGGCTGCCATATGTCCTTGATCTCACGAATTCCATCTTTGAGGTCTTGGTTCGAAGCTGGGCTGTTTGCGTAGAGCTTCACTTTCACGTGGCTTTTTTAATAAAACAGTTAAAAAATAACATTTATAAGAAAAATGAAAAATTACAATTAACATTAACAATAACATTAACATTATCATTAACATTATCATTAACATTATCATTAACATTATCATTAACATTATCATTAACATTAACAATAACGATAACGATGTTATACATTATCAACTAGCATTTAAATTTTTATTAACAAAAATTATTGACTATTAACAAAACCAAACCTAACCTAACCAAACATTAACAAAAAATTATCAATTCATCACTAATAATTTAAAATTAAAAATTAAACAAAAAATTTAACAATTAACAACCACAACTACGCTCACATGGTATTTCCTTTTTATTAAATTTATTATTACCAAATCGCAAAGTGGCTGCGTTATGTCCTCGATCTCACGAATTCCATCTTTGAGGTCTTGGATCGAAGCTGGGCTGTTTGCGTCAACGCTACCAAACTTTCACCAAAATTAAGTGAATTTTAATAATTTCTATGCGTTGTTGAAGCCTGTATAGTATCATTTTTTAAACAATAATAATAAAGTAACCTAACTTAACCAAACGAAACCTAACCTTACATAACCTAACCAAATACTGAAAAAATACAAAAAAATAAAATGATTAAAAAATAACAATAACAATAACAATAACAATAACAATAACAATAACAATAACAATAACAATAACAATAACAATAACAATAACAATAACAATAACAATAACAATAACAATAACAATAACAATAACAATAACAATAACAATAACAATAACAATAACAATAACAATAACAATAACAATAACAATAACAATAACAATAACAATAACAATAACAATAACAATAACAATAACAATAACAATAACAATAACAATAACAATAACAATAACAATAACAATAACAATAACAATAACAATAACAATAACAAGAACGATAACGATAACGATGTTATACATTATCAATTAGCATTAGCAAAAAATATTAACTATTAACAAAAACAAACCAAACCTAACCTAACCTAACCAAACAATAACAAAAAATTATCAATTTATCATTAACAATTTAAAATTAAAAATTAAACAAAAAATTTAACAATTAACAACCACAACTACGCTCACATGGTATTTTCCTTTTTATTAAATTTACTATTACCAAATCGCAAACTGGCTGCGTTATGTCCTCGATCTCACGAATTCCATCTTTGAGGTCTTGGATCGAAGCTGGGCTGTTTGCGTCAACGCTACCAACCTTTCACCAAATTTAAGTGAATTTTAATATTTTTTTTGCGTTGTTGAAGCCTGTATAGTTACATTATTAAAACAATAATAATAAAGTAACCTAACTTAACCAAACGAAACCTTACCTTACATAACCTAACCAAATATTTAAAAAATACAAAAAAATAAAATGAATAAAAAATAACAGTAACAGTAACAATAACAATAACAATAACAATAACAATAACAATAACAATAACAATAACAATAACAATAACAATAACAATAACAATAACAATAACAATAACAATAACAATAACAATAACAATAACAATAACAATAACAATAACAATAACAATAACAATAACAATAACAATAACAATAACAATAACAATAACAATAACAATAACAATAACAATAACAATAACAATAACAATAACAATAACAATAACAATAACAATAACAATAACAATAACAATAACAATAACAATATAATAACAATAACAATAACAATAACAATAACAATAACAATAACAATAACAATAACAATAACAATAACAATAACAATAACAATTTTTGGATAAAATGGTTTGTAAAATCACATGTTCGCTTGGCATCCCAGTTCCAATCAGCCTTAGAGTCTGGATCGTTACCCCGATTCTTAACAACTGGAGTCACCCACCTGCTCCATAAAACAGGTAGTACCACGGAACCCAAGAATTATAGACCAATAACTTGTCTTCCCACGGTCTATAAAGTTCTTACATCCATTTTGAGAGCTAAAATTAATAATCATATTAATAATAATTCTATCATGTCTGCCTCTCAAAATGGATGTAGGAAAGGGTCTCGTGGTACTAAGGAGCTGCTCCTCATTGATATGGCTATCAGTCAGCAGGTTCGTCGTTCTCGAAAGAACCTGTCGACATGTTGGATAGATTATAAGAAGGCCTACGACTCGGTGCCACATACATGGCTCATGAGGGTGCTGGAGTTGTACAAAGTAGATGCAACTCTGCGCACCTTCTTGATGTCGTGTATGGGGCAATGGAGGACGGTCCTTCACTATCCAGGATGTCGACAGATTCGAGAGAACGGCGAACCTATAAAGATCGAGCGAGGTATATTTCAGGGCGATAGTCTGAGTCCGCTGTGGTTCTGTTTGGCCCTGAATCCTTTAAGCACACTGTGGAGTGTTCAGGGCTAGGCTATCGGTTGCGAAGAGGCGGCCAGGTCATATCTCATCTCCTTTACATGGATGATCTGAAACTCTTTGCCCCCACCGAATTGCAACTGATGAAGCTACTGAAGGTAACAGAAACTTTCAGTAGTGCCATCAGGATGGAATTTGTGTGGACAAATGTGCAATCATGCATGTAAAGCGAGGGGAGATTGTGGAATCAGAGGGGACCCAACTCTCGGATTCCATACACCTTAGGTCCCTTCCTCAACCGAAACTTACAAATATTTGGGTATGTCGGAAGCGTTAGCATCAATGCTGCCGACATGAAACAGGCGTTGAAGGAGCGCTTCTTTGGCCGCCTGAATAAAGTACTAAATAGTGTTTTATCAGGCGGAAATAAGGTGCGCGCCTTCAACGGTTGGGTCATGCCGGTTTTGATGTACTCTTTCGGCATACTCAAATGGACTCAGACTGAATTGGACGCCCTGGATAGAAGGGTCCGCAGTCTGTTGACCGCAAATCGGATGCATCACCCACGGTCATCGGTAATGAGACTGTATATCCGCGGAAGTGTGGTGGTCGAGGCTTTTTGAATGCTAAGACTGCACAACCGTGAGATATGCAGTCTCAGGGAGTATTTCTTAAAAGCCGACGTGGGGATGCATCGGATGTGGTTTCAGTAGATAAGGGCCTCACCCCGCACTCTTTAGCAAACGAGAACTGGCGCAAACCTGTGGTATTGGATACGGCTGACCGCAGGACGGTATGGCAAAGCAAGGAGCTCCACGGACGCTTTTATCGGGTCTTACATGGGCCCGATGTAGATTTCTTGGCGTCCGTATCCTGGCTACGTTTCGGTGACCTCTTTGGGGAAACCGAGGTTTTGTCTGTGCGATAATGGACGAAGTTTGATGACGAACAACTACCGGAAATACATTGTGAAGGACGGCACGGTTGACATATGTCGGGCATGCCACCGTCCCGGGGAATCAATCCGTCACATTATTTCTGGGTGTTCTAGTTTGGCTAACGGAGACTATTTGCACAGACACAATCTTGTAGCTAGGATTATTCATCAGCAACTTGCCTTGAAATACAGTCTTGTGGAATCGGAGGTACCGTACTACAAGTATGTGCCCGACCCAGTTCTTGAGAATAGCCATATCACACTGTACTGGGATCGATCTATTATCACAGACAGGACTATTGTTGCCAATAAGCCTGACATTGTGGTAATAGATCGATTAGAGCGTCGGGCAATGATTGTTGACATAGCCGTTCCACATGACGAGAACCTCGTTAAAGCCGAGAAGGATAAGCAATCCAAATACCTTGACTTGGCTCGCGAGGTTGTCGACATGTGGGATGTAGATTCAGCAGTCATTGTGCCGATAGTCGTGACGGCCAATGGCATAATAGCTAAGAGCCTCGATCAACACCTAAGGAGGCTCTCGCTAGGCAGCTGGATTAAGGGCCTGATGCAGAAGGCGGTACTCCTGGACACGGCGCGCATTGTCCGGCGATTCCTCTCTCTGGAGCCCTGACCATCGGTAGCTTGGACCCTGTTCCCGATGCCGGTGGGCTACTATTTTTTATATTTTTAAATGTTTTTATTATTTTTATAACAATATTTAAAAATGTAATTTATATGTATTTAAATGAAATAAATGGAACAATAACAATAACAATAACAATAACAATAACAATAACAATAACAATAACAATAACAATAACAATAACGATAACAATAACAATAACTGCTTACGCAAGCTAGATATTGCTAGTTAATAAAATTTTTGTATCACGTTTCTGAACGCATCTCACATATTAAGAATAGAATTCCTATTGGACGACATTATTGAGCCAATCATACTCCTTTTTCTTGTCCAATCCAATTTCCGCACTGCAAAATATGCTACACCGCAAAGCCAATGAGCGACGCTTCCGCCGAAGCCATGTTTAAGAAGAAGCCATCAACATCCGCCCTCTTGCGAATCAAGACGCCAACCGCTCAACACCGTTTTTCGTAACTCCGCATAAAATCGCTGTACCAGTGTACCTGTGCTGCGTATAACATAACTATTTAACGTGTCGGCCGACACCAGTGACAAAGTGGGATAATACAATCGATTCACCGACGCGAGTGCAAAGAACCTGTGTGTCTTCATATACCTACGTCGGCAGTCGGTGCTCCAAACCGAGATCCAGTACTTCCAAGTAAGTCATACATATATTCCCATACCTACTCCCATTTTGCTCAATTTACTGTGTCGTCCAATATACGTCATTCGATCCAGCATAAAAAATTATTTTCCCGCAAAAACACAACGCTTATTGGTCCTTCGAAAAGCCGCTATATATATCCAACTTCACCATAAGTTTTTGGTCCATTTCGAGTCGGATTCATAGAATCAGCATTTATAGGTCTCATACCTACCTAGGATTTAGGTCAAATACCTAAATTCGTAAAACCGCCATATGAAACATCTCTTTCAATATAGTCCCCGCTAGGTACATTATTCATTGTGAACTACTGTACCAACTTAATAGTTCGCCTGTTGCATTGAAATAGCATAGGTAATTATTAAAACCGCTAATTATCGTGAGTTAGTTTGGCAAACTTGCCTACAACTTATTATACTCAACCGCAATAATTTCTTACACCCGCGATAAAATAAAAATATTCTTAAAGTCTACCCACTAGACCTAAGTTATTATATTTTATATCCGTTGTACTTTCTAGAACTATTCCAACATGGAAGATCTTAAAATCAAAATTAAATTACTGCAAGCCAAAAATCAAGCAATCTTTGAGCGTTTATCGTCATTATATGAAACTTCAAAGAAAATAAATACGACTAGTATTGAGCTTCGTTCGGCAGAGACGTTATGGCAGACACACAAATACTCTCGGTCATTCGTCAGGAATTTAGTACCAACATAGATAAATAAATACATATTCTTTACAATTAAATCCTGATCATAAAATTGATTATAACAGTCAAATATCATTTGACGGCGTTTACACTCGTGTCGAGAGAATACGTTCACTTATTGAAGCGAATTCCTCAAGGTCATTGAATGACTCAAAGTCTTGCGATACCGCGACGCAGTCAAAATGCTCGGTCAAGCTGCCACCAATTCAGATTCCGTTCTTTGACGGTAAAATTGAAAATTGGCCAGTTTTTTATGAATCATTTAAATCTAATATACATGGCAATTTAAACCTTACAGATTTCAACGTGTGCAGTATTTATTAGGTAATCTAAAAGGAAATGCATTGCAAATTACCGCCGGAATTATTCCGTCAGGGGAAAATTACGTGTCTATCTGGAACAGTTTAGTTCAAAAGTATCAAGATAAACGAGCACTAGGCTCACACTATATGTCTAACATATTAAATATCAAACCCGCAATTAATAATTCCGCATCTTTAAATAGTTTTATTGAAAGTTTTCATGCATCTGTTTCGGCACTAGAACAATTAAAAATTGAAGACTTAAAAGATTTTTTGTTTTTAAATTTGGCTTTGAAAAGTTAGATCCCGCTATCACACATTTATTCGAAATGCATATGAGAGATGTGAGATTCCTACTTATAAAGATTTCGTTGTTGAATTCATAAATCGCAAGTTAAAATATTAGATAGATCTACTTCTTTCGGACCGCATCATTAGGTAACAACAATAATAAAAATAATTCTTATCGTAATCAGTCACGTGATAATACAGTACATACTTTTGTTGCTTGTGATAATAATCAAACTTGTTTATATTGTAATAACAAAGATCATTGGAAGCTTTACACCTGTCCAAACTTTCAAGCAATATCGGCCAGTTCGCGTTTGGATTTTATTAAAAACAAAACGTGGATGTGTAAACTGTCTTAGTGCAACACACACTGCCTCACAGTGTTAATCTATACACACTTGTAGAACGTGTAACAAAAAACATCACTTCTTTTACATTGGAACAAAGTTCACAGCCGCGATCGATATCGGCTGACGCTGTACCTAGTTCCGCGCATTCACAACAGGTGGCGCTATGTGCGTGTTCCCGCGTAGGTTTGAAGAATCCACAGACTACGGTTCTTTTGTCAACAGCACAAGTCTATGTTGATAACAAATATAACAAATACGTTTCTGTACGGTGTTTAATAGATAACGCTTCACAAAATAATATAATTACTTCGGCTTGTTGTAAGAAACTGCAATTAAATATTATACCGCTTTCAAATTCAGTCATAAAGGGTGTAGGCACCTCTTCCCGGCCTATCATAGGTTACGTGGAGATAACAGTTACTGCAAAAAATAAAACAAATTCTTTTAAAATAACCGCTCTTGTTATTGATTGTATAACGGATAAATTACCATCTCACTTTGTTGACACCTCTGCTGTGCAACATTTCGAGGGGTGAAAGGCTATTTGGTTTAAGCGACATCTGGGGCGATATTGAGTTATATATATATTCGGAATCAGCGAATTTTTCTCCGTCGAATGATGCCGGATTCATTAAAATCGAAGCACTTTTTTGGCGTTTAAAACAATACTATTTTTGGGCTGTTTCCAAAGTGGCATTGTATTAACCGACGTGAATTTTGCATTTTTTTTTTAATTATGTACATGAACCATACAATCATATTAAAAACCGAGACATAAACCAGTTACCCTTTCCTAGATAAATAACTCATTATGAGTTAAAGCGTTTTTCCTGTTTAAATTTTTTGTTAAGACGTAATTTAAATCATTTTGACTTCCACCAATTACTCGGTGTAATGCCACTTAAACCATTTGTCCGTCACCCAAATACGACACCGAGTGTCGCTTAAGCTCTTTCAGCGGCATCTATTTTCCACACAGGGTGATACTTAAACCAAGTAGTCGTTTTGTTTCAGATATTTTGTTTAAAATGCATGTCGTTTAATACAGACGATAAAATGAAATGATGAATATTAAATCATTTTTCCAGTATTAATAAAAATACGAGTCGGTCTTTCAGTCATTAAATTTTGATATGATACATTTCAATTATGTCATATCATACCATATTTATTTCATTTCCCGGGTGGTGAAAATCGTGATCATTCAACTGGACTGCCGCGCGCCGGCGCTTCAGTCGAACTTTAGAGTGCATGACGTGACGCGCAGTCACCACCAGAGTTCACGTACACACAACAACATGGTCTAGGGATATATAACTTATTTAAATAACTAAAAAAATACTGGCCTTACAAAAAAACGAATGATGACAGATTATAAAAACATTATTAACTTCCTTTTTTTAAATTCAAAATTGAATATAAAACGTTTTGTTTTAAGATGAAATTCGCATTCATTGAATTTCTTCCAAGAAGTAAATCTTTACGAACTCCTAACTTTATTAAAACTCGGTTTTAATCATACCACGTAGACACTTGACCAGGAACGAAATGTTAAGAGCAGTGGGCATGATTCAAGCTGGCGCTACCCAAATTGCGGTTTCTGAAGCCATAAGGACCAGTCAGAGCGTTATATCCAGGCTTTGGTCACGTTATCGTGTCACGGGGGAAGTGGTGGAACGGCACCGAGGACCTCAACGCATTACAACACATGTACAAGACTGATTCATAGTAAATGCTGCACGAAGTCAACCAAATGTAACGGCGATGCAATTGGTTCAAAGGTTACAGAAAGTGTCATGGTTTGCTGGTAAGCAGTCCAAATCAAAGAAAACGACTGCATGAAGTCAACCTACGTGCTCGTGGACCACTTTCGGTACCAGCGCTAAGGAGAGGCAATCGAGGAAGAAGATTACAATGGGCTATTGCACACTAAAACTGGAACCATTCTCAATGGTCGCTTGTGCTTTTCACTGATAAATCCAGGTTTGGTTGTCATCCTGATTCGCGAAGAGTACGCGTTTGGAGAGAACTTGGACGTTGGAATCGACTGCAGCACCCACAACAAGTTCATGCATATCAAGGTGACACGATTATGGGTTGGGCTTCGTTGGAATTGGAATTCGTCTCGGCGGTAGAACGGACCCCGTTTGGGTACAAGGCAATAATATGACTGTTCTACAATACCGAGATGAGGTGCTAGAGCCTGTAATCTTGCCCCACAAACAGCAAATAGGACAAATTTTACAAACTTGGTTACAGCTGCATAATACCGAAGCTTTAGACTGGCCTGCACAATCCCCTGACTTAAATCCCATTGAGCATGCCTAAGATTTGCTTCAGAGAAGAGCTCTTACGAATTTCCAAATACTAAAAAAAAACGAAAACCAGCTTTTCTTGCATCTTAGCAGGACTTGGTTCAGTATTCTACAACAGGATATTGACACCCTTGTTTTGAGTATGCAGAACCGCTGCAGATGTGTCAGGAGAATTTAAAGCAGATCCACGGATTATTAATTTTTAGTTTTCTACAGTTTTTATAAAAATAGTTGTTTTGTTTAAGTTTTGATGTTTCAAAAATAAAGTTAAGATTGAAATTTTGTCTGATATTATCCTCTTCTTTTAAGTTTTTTTTATATATAACTTTATCTAAAAGTTTAATATCAGATTAGATAGGCTAATAACCTATCACAAACCTAATAGCCTATAACAAGGTTTATTTTAATATGTAGGTGACTTAACAAAAAGTTAATAGAATTTTAGTTATTTAGGGTTAATTGAAATATCCCTGGACTGTTCTATATAATTATTATTCTAAATAAATACTTTAATTGATGTTGTACTTATTTATTCAATATAAGCACCTGAGATTTTCGGTGATTGCGATATATCGAGGTTGTTTTAACAGCCATTGATAGTATTAGATGTAAAAAAAATGCAACATCATACGTAACAATTTCAATATTATATGTCACATAAGTAAATTAGCCTGCCAGTCATTTTAGTCTAAATTGGTAGTTGAGATAAATGGCTTGCTACTATTAATTTTGGGCTATGTCACTTCATACTTTTTGGCTTACTCTGAAAATGTACTGCGTCGTCGCTTAATTTTTTTTTACCGTAGCCAATTGTAGTTATGGAATATCTTAAATCTTTTTTCCGTGCTCTAAAAAATAAGGGCTTAAGGCAATTTGTATTAAGCGACATTTATCTTTGTAATTAAAAGTCCGTTTTATTTCGTATTAGCATCAACAACTCGATGTTTTTAATTGAATTTCAATCAAGTTTACCTCGTTTAAATAGCTTAAGTAGTTTTTTTGTTGTGATTTTTTTTCCAAAATTTCAAACTTTAAATGGCTCTCCTGTAAAGTTGCAAAAATGTCGCTTAAACCAAATAGCCTTTCACCCCTCGATTTGTTCGAGTTACCGCTAGCCGACCCCCTGTGGCACGTGCCCGGTGAAGTTGAATTGCTTCTAGGGGCAAAACTGTTTCCGTATTTATTACTTCATAATAAAATTATCTCACCTACCGCGCCGTCCGCTATTGAAACCGTGTTTGGTTATATTCTTATGGGTGAGATACCCTCTAGTTTATCTAATAACAATAACAGTCTCGTTGATTTAAATACCGCTTCATATTTTTCTACCGCGTTAAATATAGATGATTCTCATTGTTTTCTGTCGTTAGACGAATCTTTACATAAATTTTGGAATATCGAAGAAATACCTTCAAAATCTTTTATGAGCCCCGCTGAACGGGAATGTGAACAGTTGTACGCTTCTACCGTGTCACGTGACTCCAGTGGTAGGTATTGTACCGCGTTACCATTCTGTAAAAATCCAGAATCACTCGGAAATTCATATGCTGTCGCTTATCGACGTTTAATTAATTTGGAAAAAACTAAGCTTCGCGACCCTGCTTTGCGCGCTAGTTATAACGAAATAATCCAAGAGTATATCGATCAAAATTATTTAACTGAAACCGCACCTAGTTCTGTTGATCAGACTATAGGATATTACATACCGCATCACCCTGTTATTAGGAATGATAAACAAACTACTAAAGTACGCATTGTCCTTGATGCAAGTGCTAAGTCTCATAATGGCGTTTCATTGAATGACTTATTGCACACAGGGCCGAATTACAGGCTGACATATTTATATTACTTTAAAAATTCCGTTTGTTTCCTATTGCAGTTACGGCTGACATAAAACAGATGTACCTTCGAATTAAAGTTATTGATGAACATAGAATATATCAAAAAATATTGTTTCGATTTAATACTACTGAACCTGTTCGCGAATTTCAATTTAACCGAGTTGCCTTCGGTCTCAAGCCCAGTCCCTTTCTAGCCATGCGCACTGTGCGCCAGCTGTCAGAGGATGAAAAACATCGCTTCCCGCTCGCATCCATTGTCGCTTCTCATGAGCTATACATGGATGACCTGGCTAATTCAACCCCTACTCTGGAGGAAGCCAAGATTCTATCCGCTGAACTTATCGCCTTATTTAAGGCTGGGGGCTTTGACCTTACTAAGTGGGCAAGTAACTCCTCGGAATTACTAGAGGTTATTCCACATTCTCACCGCTCTTCAATTAACTTTTCTGACGGGGATAATTTAAAGATCCTTGGACTCAAATGGATTCCTTCCGAGGACTGTTTCACCTTTACTACATCTGATATAGATAAAAGTTGTACTAAACGCTCCATACTTTCCACTATTGCCCGTCTGTGGGATGTTCTCGGTCTAGTGGCACCTGTAGTTTTATTCGCGAAATTACTCATAAAAGAATTATGGAAATTAAACACAGATTGGGATGAAACTCCACCCGATACTATCGTACTTCTCTTTCAAAAATTCAAAGAGCAGCTGCCTCTACTTTCTTCTTTAAAATTGCCGCGTCATGTAGCCGTTACTATGGGTTGCGTGACAAATATAGTAGGTTTTGCTGACGCCAGCTTGAATGCGTATGGCTGCGTCATATACTTACATGTCACTGACACAGATGGTAACACACACGTAAATTTGGTGTGTGCTAAATCTAAAGTTGCACCTGTTAAGGTCGTATCTCTGGCTCGTCTAGAGCTTTGCGCCGCTGTTCTTTTGTCTAAGCTAATTAAATTAGTTTATGTCACTTACCGCTCTCGCACCGCTATTAATAAAATATTTGCCTTCTCCGATTCTAAAATAACACTTTCATGGATTCATTCCTCACCACACAAGTGGAGCATTTTTGTTAGTAACCGCGTCGCTAAATGTCAAGAAATCTTGATCCTGAACATTTTTACCATATTAATGGAAAGGAAAATCCTAGTGACTGTCTGTCTCGAGGTCTTCTACCTGAACAGTTACTAAACCATAATTTATGGTGGCATGGCCCTGAGTGGCTTCTGCGACCAACTGCTGAGTGGCCTATCACTCCGTTTGTCTCCTCATGCAGTGAGCAATTGCCTGAGTTTAATAATAAATCTTTAACATTAGTATCTGCCGTATCAGAACTTAATTTGATATATAGTCTTTCTCAAAAATTTACATCCTTAAATAAAATATTGCGCATAATTGTATACATTTTGAGATTTTTGCATATTATTCATTATGACAAGTCACATAAGGCAATTACTGTCCGTGAATTAGTTACCGCTGAAATTTATTTAATTCGTTGTATTCAACAATTTCATTTTTTAGATATTTATGACGAAATTAAAAGTAAAAAACTTCGCTCACACTTTAAGAAACTCGATCTGTTTATAGACGTGCATAATATAATTAGAATTGGTGGCAGGTTGTCAAATGCGAACCTTCCTTATGAAGCTCAGCATCCCGCGCTTTTACCTAAACATGATAATTTTACACATGTTCTAATAGACTATTATCATCGCATCCATTGTCATGCCGGTGTAAGCCTTCTTAGCTCTCTGTTACGCCAAAAATATTGGATCCTCTCTTCCAGAGGTGTCATAAGACAAAGGGTACATGTTTGCAACTTTTGTTTCAAAATTTCTCCTTCTCACCCCAGCCCAAAGATGGCTGATTTACCCGCTTGTCGCGTACAAGAGACTAAAGCTTTCGTTCATACTGGTGTGGATTACGCTGGTCCCATCAAAGTAACTTTATGTCGACGCAGAGGCCAAAGAAGTCAGAAGGCTTACATATGTTTATTCATTTGTTTCGTTACCAAAGCAGTTCATATTGAATTGGTAACCGACGTGTCATCGGACACGTTTATTTCAGCCTTTAAGAGATTTATTTCCCGCAGAGGACCTGTCTCTTATTTATATTCCGACAACGGAACAAATTTCGTTGGAGCCAAGGCTCAATTGCAAGAACTACTTGCTAACCGCTACCGCATAGAGTGGAAAATGATTCCACCCGCGCCCCTCACTTTGGAGGGCTGTGGGAATCAAATATTAAATCTACTAAAACACATTTATACCGTGTTATCGGTTCTCAACTCCTTACTTATGAGGAGCTTTCTACTGTCCTCACTGAAATTGAGGCAGTTCTAAATTCCAGACCGCTCTGTGTCCTGAATGAGGACCCATACCCAGAACCGCTTACTCCCGCTCATTTTATAATGGCTTCTCCATTGACTACGTTGCCTGTCGTGAACGTTCCCGAAACGACTAAATCTCTAACTTGCCGCAAAAAATTACTTGACCAAATGGTTTGTAGCTTTTGGAAAAGATGGCGTATAGAATATCTACATAACTTACAAGTTAGGCAAAAATGGTTGAATGCCGTCGACAATATTAAGATTGGTACAGTGGTTCTCATACATCAGGATGATGTCCCTCCTTTACGTTGGCCAATGGGCATAATCACCGAGATTTTCCCCGGCAGGGATGGGACAACCCGCGTTGCCATGGTAAAGACATGCAGTGGCTCTTTCAAAAGACCCGTTGTTAAACTATGTCCTTTACCTTCACAATAATTAAAAAATTAAAGCCTAATTTAGCTGTAGTTCACATATTTCAATCATTCCTTTTTCAATCCACTATAATTTAATTTCTTACCTTTTGAGAATACTTCATATCCTCGAAAGCCGGGCAGAATGCTTACGCAAGCTAGATATTGCTAGTTAATAAAATTTTTGTATCACGTTTCTGAACGCATCTCACATATTAAGAATAGAATTCCTATTGGACGACATTATTGAGCCAATCATACTCCTTTTTCTTGTCCAATCCAATTTCCGCACTGCAAAATATGCTACACCGCAAAGCCAATGAGCGACGCTTCCGCCGAAGCCATGTTTAAGAAGAAGCCATCAACATCCGCCCTCTTGCGAATCAAGACGCCAACCGCTCAACACCGTTTTTCGTAACTCCGCATAAAATCGCTGTACCAGTGTACCTGTGCTGCGTATAACATAACTATTTAACGTGTCGGCCGACACCAGTGACAAAGTGGGATAATACAATCGATTCACCGACGCGAGTGCAAAGAACCTGTGTGTCTTCATATACCTACGTCGGCAGTCGGTGCTCCAAACCGAGATCCAGTACTTCCAAGTAAGTCATACATATATTCCTACTGCCAAGTAAGTCATACATATATACTACTCCCATTTTGCTCAATTTACTGTGTCGTCCAATATACGTCATTCGATCCAGCATAAAAAATTATTTTCCCGCAAAAACACAACGCTTATTGGTCCTTCGAAAAGCCGCTATATATATCCAACTTCACCAATAACAATAACAATAACAATAACAATAACAATAACAATAACAATAACAATAACAATAACAATAACAATAACAATAACAATAACAATAACAATAACAATAACAATAACAATAACAATAACAATAACAATAACAATAACAATAACAATAACAATAACAATAACAATAACAATAACAATAACAATAACAATAACAATAACAATAACAATAACAATAACAATAACAATAACAATAACAATAACAATAACAATAACAATAACAATAACAATAACAATAACAATAACAATAACAATAACAATAACAATAACAATAACAATAACAATAACAATAACAATAACAATAACAATAACAATAACAATAACAATAACAATAACAATAACAATAACAATAACAATAACAATAACAATAACAATAACAATAACAATAACAATAACAATAACAATAACAATAACAATAACAATAACAATAACAATAACAATAACAATAACAATAACAATAACGATAACAATAACGATAACAATAACAATAACTATAACAATAACAATAACGATAACGATAAGGATGTTATACATTATCAATTAGCATTTAAATTATTATTTACAAAAATTATTAACTATTAACAAAACCAAACCAAACCTAACCTAACCTAACCAAACAATAACAAAAAATTATCAATTTATCATTAACAATTTTAAAATTAAAAATTAAACAAAAAATTTAACTATTAACAACCACAACTACGCTCACATGGCTTTTTTTTTCATGAAATTTATTATTACCAAATCGCAAAGTGGCTGCCTTATGTCCTTGATCTCACGAATTCCATCTTTGAGGTCTTGGATCGAAGCTGGGCTGTTTGCGTAGAGCTTCACTTTCACGTGGCTTTTTTAATAAAACAGTTAAAAAATAACATTTATAAGAAAAATGAAAAATTACAATTAACATTAACAATAACATTAAC